>JBBHKE010002816.1:21338-126912 GCA_037447655.1 Zygnema cylindricum
GAGAGAGAGAGAGAGAGGGAGAGAGAGAGAGAGAGAGTGAGAGAGAGAGAGAGAGAGAGAGAGAGAGAGAGAGAGAGAGAGAGAGAGAGAGAGAGAGAGAGTTGGGGTTCATGGTCATTTGAATTTGACATACAGACAAGTAAAACAGTATGTAACTTCCAGGAGATTCACATTCTATACAGCTTGTAGGATACAACTAAAGCACTATCCAAGTTAGGAGGACTTACAGGGAGGCCAAGGTTCCATTCAAACGTGAAACTCCTTTAGGGAAACGTCCACCCAAAAAGTTGCGACTCAAATCTCTGCCACGACAACTCATGGCCAAATGTCCCCGCCTCATTTCTTTTTTTACAAAAGAAAAACCCAAATGATTCATTGCTACATTCAATATCCTTTTTTCTCGCTGCTCTTCCACTCTCCCTCTTTTATACTGTTCCACTTTCCCTCGTTCTTCTCTCTTTCTCCCTCCCTGTCTCCCTCTCCCATTCCTGTCTGTTGCTCCTTTTTTGCCTCCTTTCTCAAATTGTGGACTACACTCATGCTCTCTGAATTTTCCAGGCATGTCACTGCCCGTCAAAAACTAGATCCATGCTTTTTACTGATTCGAGTTAAAATGAAAAAAATCAGAACATGTCTAAGAAAACAATACCGGTGTCAAAACATCCAATAAACTACTAAAAGAACAGTTGTAGCATATTTAGCTTGGTTTCGGTCACTGAAAGATTCCATAATTCAGGAGGAATAATGCTGCGGAGTCTGTTGTCTTGAAGTTGGCTGCAAAAAAATCAAGATATATTCCAATATTAACAGCCTCTGAAATGAAATCAAATGCAGAGTCTAGTGGCGACTTTTGCCATATTGCTTCGACACTTTATTGCAGGACGGAATACGAATCGGAATCATCATCATGAGATGCTCACTATAAATACCTTGGATTCCCGATAAATCTCACCCGAACTGGAAAGTGCGATTTGCACAGAGTTAAAGAAGTGATGTAGAGTCTAATGCAATTTAATAGTTGCAAATTGGTTACATTTTCTGAGTGCGGCTGGGTTAAAACTTTTGCCGCGGCACTATATTTGTGTGAACACGAAACAGTTTAGTACAGCCATTAGTGCCCTTCAAATTAAATCAAAGAAGAAAAAGAAAGATAGGAGCGGATGCGCCATGGAATGGCCGTTACACTGGCAATTTTTTGTATTTTTTACATAAGTTTTTCCATGGAAAACGAAGTCTCGATGGTGATTCATCCAACCCAATGAAGTGAAGATATCCTATGATTGCGATGAAAGGTTTTGAGAAGGTGTATGTTTAGCATTTTCGAAACGAATAAACTTTAGTAAACTATCCCGTTTTTCTGGCGAAAATGTGAAACATGATTGGAGTCAAAACAGAACAAAGCTACATAGAAGTAGTTTCAAAAATATCTGAATAGCATTGTTCCAATTGCAATTTAACTTTTTCAGTTCTGGGAGTTTAACGCGCACACTGCATTATACCTTATCTTGTGTTATGTGTATAAACTTCGTTTAGTATTGGGTTCGCACGTTTGTTTTATGGTTATAGTGCGTAGGTATGTCTCTAAAAGTCATCTCTACTTCAACAAAGTAAAATTAAAAAGGGTTCACACTAAAAACATAACGCGCACAGTAATTATATGAATTCGCACTACTAAAAAGTGCAATGACTACAAGAAGTTCCTCAACCAAACCATAATACAACATTAGTTTACAAAATGAGATTTTAAAGTTAATAAAAACACATAAATAGATGTACCTAAAATTACACCGTAAATCGTTTTTAACGTTAATAACACTAGTTCAAAGTCAGTTTTTTTCGGCCGTTCAACGAGAAAATAGCGTTAACAATACAAATTAAGTAAGCGGTCCAAAGTTGTCCAGGTCGCTCATACCTACTTCAGAATTGATAACACTAAACACTAAACAAATCCCACACTATATTTTTCCACAATGATAGTGATTCACGTTTTACCCCGAATCTCTTCCCTCAGGTGCAAGGTCGGGGGCGCGTAAGCAAAACGATCTACCGCAGACTCCAGTTAGGGCATGTTCCCATGTGTTAAAGTATTGGATTTTTCCTGCGTTTTCCTCAAAAACTTAGCCCGCAACGAGAAAATCTTCAGCCGTATAATAAAATTGTAAAAACCATAGTACAATATTGCGTCATTTTGAAACTTTAAATGCTTGCTGTCTTTCTCCTTTCGACCCACTGCCACGTCATTCCAGCTCATCTTCAAACTTCACCTGAAATCACCTCGTGAGGCGATTTCAGTTGAGGTAACAAGTTATGAACAAATAGGAAAACGTTCTCGCACGCGTTACACGTTTTTGAAAACATTTATGCAGTACACAGAGTACCAATAAAAAAAAACATTGTCCATTTCCAACCTGTACGTACTTTTTTCCGTGCAAAAGTCTCGAGCAACGGATGCTATTTTGCAAAAGCGAAGTCCGTGAAAGCGCCTCTCTCCCTCTACCTCTCACACTATCGTTTCTATCTCGCAATTTTTGGAATAAAACACGACTATAATGGTAGAAAATGAAAGAGCTCTAAAAAATATTTCTTTTTACTATCTTTGGGCGTAGTTTGATGTAAGGTAGAGTGAAAAAAAACAAAAAATCAAAATCGGGAAACAATGGCGTAAACTCCTAAAATTAGTGACGCCGATCCTGTCACAAGTGAGCACGACGTTAAAATGTCAGAAAACCTTAGAAATCTACATTGTCACAAAAAATTAGACACCGTCGCTATATTGTAAATGTCACCAATTGTCTCGAGTTTTGTAGTCGTCTACAACCGTCACGAATGATATCCCCGTCTATAAGCGTCAAAGTTTAAAGTAACGATTTCGTTTTCGAACATCGGAACACCGTGAAAAGTACTACAAAAAATCTTCACTCAAAATCAATGTAACAAGACTAAGCTTCCGTTACATGGGAACGAACCCTTACTACGCTAAAAAACAATGGCCAAGTACACTAAGGGTACGACCCCATGTAATTGTAACTTACCGATCGTACTTAGTATTCTAGCAAAGATTCTCTGTATACAATTTTCAAGTGTCCTTAGCGTGTAACAACAAAATTGTTACTTACGGTTGTGACGATTGTACACGTCGACAATGCTCGTGACGAATGTCAACGCCTACAATTTGTTTTGACGCACCTTATTTTTTAAAACTTTTTGGAACGTCGCAAGACACATCGTACTTTTGAGACATTTTGGTAGGTCGCATGTCTTTGAGTGACATCGTAGACGTACAACCTTCTAGCCATTGCTGAACAAGATGCTTTTGCGTTTGCCTCTCCTGTCTCGTGGCCATGAATGGACATAGAATTCCTAAGCCCTTTGCAATTTTTTTTTTATTTTTTTGGCAAGTTTATTGAATTCTTCCCAGCCTGACTTTTTCTGCGCACATGCGGGCTTGTTTCGCGCACATGCGGTCGCCCTCAGTGTCTATCTCTAGTGCCGCAAAGCAGTGAAGTTTGGAGTGAAGGAGAAGCAAGGTGAGCAAGGTGAGAGAGGCGCGAGCAGCAGTGGCGCCTTTGCAAAATTTTCTCTCGTTTCGTGAAATGGCATTGCAACCTCGAGAGCCCTAGAAAAAAAAATCCGTACAAGATGCAAGCGGAGAAAAAAAAACAACCTTGTAATTTTCCTCGTCGTCAAAAACTTTTGACAACTTTTGACACGTGTGAGTGTGATTTTCTATTTCTGAAGCGGTTTTACTTTATTTAAAACGCATCGCCAATGTGTTTTAAGATAAGCTTGTAGATGACGTGACAATGGTTCGCATAAACACAAGACGACAACTTGTTGTACATCTTAAGTTCGAAAGTGACGCAAATTTTACTGTACAATTTTGCGATGCGATTTCTTCGTGTGTTTGTACCTTTAGCAGTACGCCACTAAGTTTTTGAGGAAAACGAAAGAAAAAAACCCATATTTTGCCACATGGGGCCGTACCCTAAACCTGCCGCAATTTAGCAAAATTCGGAGATTTGGTTACCATACCTTACGGTCCAATCAAAGTTGTGGAACACTCCACATTGGTACTTATCAAAATTGCTAATATGCAAGTTCTGCATTTGTGTCAACGTAATCATGAGCACAAATACATTAGATAATGAGAGGTCGCGAACAACATTGCATCACATTGCTCTGATAACATTAGATTTTTTTTCTTAGATTTTGATCCTACTAATTTAGTATTTTCTAACGGTAAACCTCAAGATTTTCAATCCTTTATCCTTAGTATGGCTACACTCTAATTAGCCGGTAGCAAGTTCTTGACTTCAAGCTAAAAAACATATTTTGCGCTTCCAACACTTTGATACATTTTTTTTTTCCATGACACCCAACTTCTATGATTTTTTTAGGTTTAGAAACAAGAAGGAAATTTTTTTGCCTCTAAAACAATTAAAATAATTTGTTGGATGAAAGGAAAAAATTTAGCAACGCAGACAAAATCTCGAAATGTTTGTGCGTTATATGTGTTTGCCATAGGCTACTTAATATCTACCTATTCAAGACTCAAACAAAACCTTACATGTCGGACAAAGACTCGAGGTACCCAATTTCACTGGGAATTGGACCGGTGAAGTTATTTGAATGCAACCATCTGCAAGAAGAGCAAGCAATTACTAAAACATAAAGATTTTTGTGTTAAAAAATTAGTCTGCCTGAAACGCTAAAAAAAGACAACAAAGCTCTTTTGAGAAAATGTTGACATTAAATAGCGTCGACACTTTGAAAACTTTCTGCTTTAAGTAATTTCTGATCATAAAGATAATTTATTTTCCACTACCTCCTTATGTTCCCGAAGAACTTCAGTTGTAAATCCTCCAGTAAAGCTACTCTATACTGCACATGTATCACATTGACCTGAAGAGACTTGATCCCTCTAAATAAGCCATAGTTGCCAGAAAGTTCTGGCATGAATAACTTACAGAACGGCAACGCTTGTAACAAGACTGTTTGTAATGTTGCCGACAAGCAAATTGTTATTCAGCCTCCTGCATTACTCTCTTAGGTGTACCAGAGTTAGGAATGACTTCAAATCTCTGTGGACACTGACCTTTAGAGAAGGCAAACTTGTAAAATAACATGTCATACTAAGAGATGATACAGATGGTTGTTATAGATATAGCGCCTGCGTTAATAAAATAGAGCATGTCTTATAAATAACAGGTGTACTTCAAAACGAGATGAATCCATAACATCCCTGAACTACTAACACTACAGTAACAACGGACCAAAGCCAACAACTTACAACTCAGTGATTGCAGTGTTCTTCAAACTAGCAGGTAAGGTTCCAGTTAGATAGTTAAAAGATAAGTCCCTGATTTTCCAAAAAACAAAATTCACATAAATGTGAGTCCCATTCTAAAACTGAAATTCCTTTCCATAATGGCAAAAATAAGCCCACTTCTGACTCTACCTGTAGATGGTACACAGACTTTGAGACCTTCAAAGGACAGCTTTCAACAGCAAACATAGAAAAATACTTGTGAGAATTCTGATGAAAAATAAATAACCGCAACAAACGCATCAGGAACCAGGAACCAGGAACCAAGCAACCAGGAAACAAGAACCATATCCCCAAGGATTTAAAACATTGGCTGAATAAAGATGAATGAAACTGGTCTGGTATCTTTCGTGTATTTAGATATGTAGAATACATAGAAACATTGAACCCATCAACATGGAATTTTGATTTTTAAAACAATTTGAAGTGCAATGTGACAACTTGCAGATAAAAAAAAGCCAACTGCTATGAGAAAGTCTGCAAAACCAAAAAAAAAGCTAAATCTTGAGTGAATTTTGACCCAAGTGAAGCTATAACGCAACTTATAAGGCGTCACGGTTATAAATCAGATTCCAAACAAATTACTTCACTTGTGTGACATACAACAGCACTAACTTGGGACGCCAGAAAATAAGTTACTTGTGGATATCAAATCCTTGGGACACTCAGCTCGTGATCGATTTAGTAAACGTTATAAGTGGAATTCAGTGTTACAAAAAAACACACAATTTTAATCTTAGGTACTAAACACAATGAGATTCTGAATTCTCAACCCATTCTGGTTAGGGGATACTCGAGATAGCTATATGCAACTCAAAACTCAAATTCGCTAGTTTTTTTTGTATTCTTGCAAAAAATTGAACTTACAATGTACCCAGATTTGCAAGACTTCCAATATCGCTAGGAATTTCTCCAGTCAATGAATTACCATGCAGATCTCTGGAGTGAAAAAACAAAGCAACGCAACCAAATTCTGTCAAATTTCATTGATACAAACTGCATAAACAACCCACCATCGACGTTGAGTTAAGGTGAAACAAATTTACACGGAAAACGTTCCTGGTCACAATCATAACAAAACGCCATTGCATACAAAATCAAATGATTAGTGTTGTACACCATACAAGCCCTAGGAGACCAGAACATGACAAATAATTGAAGGTCTAAAACGATTACAAAAACACTTCATGGTTAATTTCACTCGAGAAAACTTCTGGAAAAATGTCAGCAGCTTTTATACATAGGTTGGGAATTTTGCTTTTGATCTCTAAGTGGACAATCATCATTCTGAAAAGACAGTTCCAAACAAGAGGTGATAAATATTATAAACGCGACAAGAAGGAAACAATTCCAATGGACATAAATAAAACCTTCGTGACATGATGTTCAGAAGTATAGACACTTTGACCAGAACTTTGAAAATAGAAATTGCTCACAACTCCAACAAGATGCCCTTCTCCAATAAAATGTACTCATACAAAATAAGATTACTAAGAACTCCTACAGAAAAGGAAAAAAAATACGAATTCCAACAGCCGAGCTTAAAAGTAGACAAAGAACCAAACACTTTACACAATTATTACCACCCCTTGGTATCTGTTGCAAAAAAACAGGCTGGTATGACGTTTTCTCGGTAAAACTTGACCAAAAAGCTTCAACGGTACAACTATGAAAATTAGATTAATCTGCCTACACTGCAATTGCTGACAAACTTTGTTTGCAGTCAGTTCACGTCACATACATTGATATTCCACGACTAAGCAAACACTAGTTCGTCTCAAGTTGTCTTATGTAAATTTCAATGTTGAAACCAAACAGCAAAATATTTATTTTCTACAAAAAATAAAACCTTATGCCCCACTAAATTCTTATAAACCCCGTTCATTAAGAAAATGACACTAATGAGCTAGATAGTAAAGCCACACCTCTCCTCAAATCAACATAACTAAAGAAACTTACAGATAACTTAAATTCCTCATGTTCGTAATCTCACGAGGCAATGATCCTTCTAGCCCACATTGAGCACAACTACTGTTTTTGTCGCAGTCCGCAAAATCATCCAAAACAAAAAATTGCTAATGAGTATTAAGTCAATAACACAACAATCTTTTTGAGTTACCAACACAATAAATTTTTTTGATTATTAACGCAAGAATCGTTTTACGTTATTAACCCAACAATCTTGGTACAACGAAATGAAAAAATTATAGCACAAAGGTGACAGGTTTGAATGACGAAAATTTGTAAAGTACTGGTACAGCTCACAAAAATCAAAACCGGTTGGTAATGTTGAGTGTCTCATGGAAAAACCAGGTTTGATCTTCTTACAATTAAGATAGAAGACAACTGAAACAAGTTCTTTGAATTGGAGAATGGAGTCAAACCATTTTTGCAAACATTGGGAAGTGACACACTATCCTGGGCATTTGGTTTCTAAACAGCATCTTTTCAAATACAATTCACAATAATTTTTTCATTCAAAGTGGACTTTTACATAATGTTGCAGATGACTGCCATTTAATAAGCATACATGACAAAAAATGTTGATTGCACTACACCTCCAAATGTAACCACCATACCGTATGCTCAATTACGTTTCGTACATTCAATGACGAAATATGAAGCACCACAGTAGAAGTCAGACAATTACTAAGTATCATAACTTGGATATTTTTTTCTTACTGGTCACAACACAACACTCCCACAGTGCTTAATTTTATGTTATTATTTGAAGGTAGTTTTTCAGTCGTTGGGTCAAGTACACACTATCATCCATACGGGGAATTGGGTGGTTCAGAATGAACCTACAAGGTGTGTAAATTTTTAAGATTGGCCAAAGATACAGGTAGATTTCCGCCAATTAAGTTGGAATCCAAATCCCTGAAGAAAAATAAAGGATATTACTTAATCAATACTGTTTGAATATACCTTCTGGATATGCTTCATTACGCTTCATCGATGGCTTCTAGTATTTAGAAGCTAATTCCAAGCAATAGAGTGCCAAAGCAGCAAGATTAACACAGAAAAATGAAAGAGAAGCCATAGAACAAAGAGTTTCAGCAACACCTGCCATGGTTTATATCATGACCTTTACGAATTTTAGTACTAAATCGCAGGGAAATATTGGATTTACAAGTAACAAATTGATACCTGCACAAATTGTAATGATTTTTTGGCCTTATAAGCTAAGACGCACAAGATTTTGGGATTAAAAAAAGTAAATAGTAAAGAGTTGCTATAACGAAACAGTGCTTCACCAGAAGAGCCAGAACCTCACAGATAAGTTAAATTTGTGAATTTGGCCAAATAGTCAAGAATGCCGACAGCAACGTTGTCTACTGTTCCATCGAAGAAATTGTTATTTGCATCCCTGTACCATGGGAGACTTTTTTGTGAGATATACTTCACTGTTTATTATCAAATCAAATCATGTCCAAGAAAATCCGCATAGACTTCGTATTCAGCCTGCAAGACAACCGTGTAATACACATTATGTAAACCAATGCACTTTCTAAAACTAAATATGCAATTGTTTGTTCTTAACTAGGAGGATCTCAATTAGACTGTCATGACTTAAAAATCTTTTGTGAGAAAAACCTGAAATAAGAACAATGCATTAGAAAGGTCATTGGTAAAAAGTAGAGAAATTTTGCATAAGCCCTGAAAAGAACACACGATCAAGCGCTGCAGGCAAGACTTTAGTTCGTGCTTTATATTTTACTGCATTCCTTTCAACATACTCGACCACCAGATACAATTTTGCCCTGCACACTATCCCTGTCCTTGCTGGATCTCCATGTTTTTCATCTACTTCAGATTTTTCCCATAAATATCCAACCTTCCAAAACAAATACAATATGGGTTTCGCTAAAAATCATTGAAGTATCCTCAGCTGAGAACATTGAATGAATGCAAAAACATAGGTTGCGTGTAATAACAATGACAAAAGAGTATATTATGCACTCCTAAAAAAAAAAATCACAAAGAATATATAGCCATCAGGACTTACAAGTATTCGAGGCTTTGTAATCTCGAAAGGTCAGGTAATACTCCAGTCAAGCCATTCATTTGAATCTCCCTAATTAAATGGAAAGGAAAAGAAAAAACATCGCTTAACTGTCGACATGGATAATCCAAAAATGAATCTTATAAAAGAATACAAGACTTCGCCCACCAAATCAAAGACCATAAGCGATATAATACATACAGATCTTACATCATAAAAGCAATGAACATATCGCTTACATGTCATATTGCTTTTAGTCGCAATAAAATCACAATGTCCACTGGTAATATGTTTGCTTTATATTTAAAATAGCTTATTCAAATAAGAGCATGAAGACTTAGAAACACTCACAAATGTACTAGTTGTGTCAAATTTCCAATACTCTTTGGAATAGCACCTTCCAAAACTTGATCGGCAAGAATGCTTCAACCCACCACAAGGAATAACAGCACCAATGAGGAAGAATACAAGGATTTGAAGAAAAACAAACGAACAAGATGCAACAATTGACGTAAACCATTAACATTAGAATTTCGTACCGCAGGGTAACTTTCAAGCTTTTCAAGGTTTTCAATATGAAAAGACGATTTCAATTAAAAAATGGTAAGATTTTTGAAAGACAAAATAAATGCAATTCTGAAATAACGAAACAAAATCAAAAATTTCCGTATCATTGGATCCTTCAAATGGGGGTCCAAAGCAGACCACTTTTTTTTCTCTTGAGAAATGACCATGCATGTAAAAAAAGGGCAAAAAAACCATTTTCGGATGATTATTGAAGGAACAAAATACAATGCCTGTTAATTCTGTTGCTTCCAAAAAGAGAAAAACATTGAGAAAGCTTACCATTACCATGGTATTGGTTGCACAAAGAATCATGGTTGCCTATCTGACTGCTAAAGGTTTTCGATATAAAGAAAACAGATTTTTTATACGGAGTATCTAAAATTGTAGCAGCATAGAATAGACTCGAAAAACAAATTAACAAAATAAAAACACAATTCTATTACCTTAACACCACCCAAATGAGGTCCATTTTTAGACTCAATTTCCGCTTTGTCGTTTTCCACAAAGCTTTAACCTAACCTTGAATTTGCTCGCGCAGAAATTATTTTAACATTTCTTCCACATTAAAACGGATATAAACCAATGTTGTAAATTAGTTCGTTTTAAAGGGAAGGTTGTGGAACAAGGTTTAAAGTACACATACAGAATCTTTAAATTCGTTAAGTTTCCAATAGTTGATGGAATCTGTCCATGAAGACTTCCAACTTTCAAAATCCTACAAAACGCAATTTCTCGAATGTTGTAACCGTCACACTAAATAATAATTGTTTGATTACGAAATAGGAAAACATCCTTCTTATTTTGAAAGCATTGGTTACACTATAATATTGGTAAAGAGCATGAAAAGAGCAAAAGGTTACGAATTGTTGTTGTGAGAGCAGCAAATAGTTTTACATCAAAATATAGACAAATGAAACCTATACCTTGAAACCAGATACATTGTAAAAGCTACATATTGTAAGAAAGGATCGATTCCGTTGATCTGATCCCATAAAAAGTAAATTATGAACAGAAACATAAACGTTGGGTGGATGTGCCATGGAAGCAAGTTTATCATATGTTTCAACTTTTGCTACAAACATTCCTTGGAAGAATGCAACGCACACATGAAAATCATGCATGTAATGGAATATTTGTACAGTGAAGTTCATTAAATTCAAAAAAAAATGAGCAAGCACATTTCAACAACAGAGACTCAAATTGAGGATAAAACAGAGAGGAAGAAACTTTTCGCAAAAAGAAACTCGTATTGAAGAGCAGGTTTATGACCTACAGTGTTTGCAAATTTTTGAGGTCAGCAATACTATCCGAAAGGATGCCATTGTATTGATTTTCAAACGCATCACCGAGTCTACCATTCGAGTCATAAGTAGCATTTGCAAGTGTAGTTCCATTTGGGTACGACACGTTTTGTGGTGTAACAATCCTGAAAAAACGTGTAAATCAACATCACATGATTAATCACAAAGCAGAGATAGGAAAACATCACACTTAGAGCACAAGCTTTTATGTTATCGAAAGATGTTGCCATGATGAAGTAGAAAGCTACCTGCAGACGAGTATAATAGATCAATCATACGTAATGCAGATTTGCTTCTGAAAGTCAACTCTAACGGAACAAAATTGTGGTAAATGAAAAATCCAAGTTCATACTTCATATTAATTCCGTAGAGACATTAAGCCTGAATGACTCAAGAGCAAAACAAAGCTGACAAATCAAAAAACCTCAGGGATTACAGCATTCTGTTGCCAAACAGGGTTTCGTCAAGAAATCAGAAATTGAACTTCAAACAATACGCAATCAGCTATTTTTTTCCGAATAAAAAAGAACTACAAACTCGTCAAGAAATCAGAAATTGAACTTCAAACAATACGCAATCAGCTATTTTTTTCCGAATAAAAAAGAACTACAAACAGTCATTAGTTTCTATGCCTTTGATAGGGCATAGCCTCCGACTTTTCCAGCCAATGGCGAGAGTCTACACCGTAAAGTAATCATAACCGTCAGATTATAACAGAATCACAAACTTCTTAAGTCGGCTATGCAAACAAAACGAGATGGTTGTGACTACAATGATAAAATAGGATAGTTGCAGGAAGTAATCGACCTACTATTAGATAAGTTGCAAATAATATTCATTTTAAAGTATAACATACTTGGTTTAATTAATCTTTATCTTTAATCATAACGACACTTAAGCATTGCTACAGTGATAGCTTTGCTTAAATCTTCAATAGGTTTCCAAATGCTGCACAAGTACAGGGCAAAAAATTTCCATCTAGCCATTAACGACTTTCCTCTTTTTTTTAATTCACAATTATCTGCTGCCAGTTTCATGTCATAGCTGTTTCTAAAAAAGAAATGAAATGTCACTTTTTGCACTTGTTAGAAGTGCACCAACCGAAACCCACCTACACAATTCTCTTTGACTAACCAATGGATAGATGAAGGTACAAATACCAAACTCTATAAAAGATTCAATAGAAATACACATACATGTTTTTGGTAAACGTGCATTCGCCATCCCTGCTTCAGCTGAAAACATAGAGCGTTTTAACAGAGGTAAACAAAGCTTACTTGTTAGTTTTTTATCAAAAGTGTCATGAATACATGAAATTTATCAGGTAAATAAGTTGTGAAACAGAATTCGATTGTGCACATATATTTGGCAGCTTTAAGTAGCTAAAAAACTTACAATGAAATAACATTCCCCGACGCATCGCACTTTAAGCCTAGCCAGTTCGCACAGTCATTCGTCTTTTTCCAAGAAATAAATAAAGTAGGATCCAAAGGGTTAAGTTTTGAAAGAATGTTGATCAAAGCATTTACAAAGAACAGCTCAAAAGAGCATTATTAAATTAGACAAGAAAATCGCCTTTTAGGTAGCATAACACAATATCTACAACCTACCAGAAAATATATCTTATTTATCTTTAAACGCACTTACATGACATTGAGTGATAACATCCGCTGTTTTAATAAAATATTGGACAACTACGATAAGATGCAGCCGACAGAGTGTTTAAACAATGGGAAATAGAAATAGCAACAAATGAAATGTATAACTGACAAAATGGTGTGGTTCGTGTTTAACAACAGCTAAAACAATGTGCACAACTTGTCATATACATGAACAGTATCCTGTTCAAACTGTAGAACAGGTTTACTTTGCTTTGATCAAAAATCTTGCTGGACAACCAAGTGAACAAATTCATCAAACAGTCCATGTAGCTTCACATCTCCATGTATAAACATTTATCACTAACTCTACTAGATATGGTGGGTATTGCACCAACGAATTTAGTTCATGATCTTACTTCATGAAAACTGATCCGATAAAAAGTTTAGTTCAAGTACCAGTCGTCATTCAAAAACTATATATTTATAATAGATAAATAATAAATTCATCGATCAGAAGTAAAAAGCGAATAGAAACACTTTATTGATCAGGCACAGCATTAAGGAGTGTAAATGCATTATTCATCAAAAGAATATTGTCAATTCAAAAAATGACGACTTTATCAAAACTGGCACTCTTAGACATTGCACATTGGAGGATGTTGGAGATTGGACATTGGGCGTTGGATGTTGGACAGAAGAGACTTAATTACGCACAACTACTATTGGAAACTAGACATTGTATGGAGACATCGAAAGGTGGACATTAACGGACATACTAACTCAAATTCTCATGATGGTGATGATTAATGATGGTTGACATTAAGAAAATTGCATCTGGCCTTGATCAGTTGTCAAGGTGATAGTGGTAAATGGACATTGAAATGTGAAAATGAACATAGCCAAGTTGTACAGGCACCAGATATTCAGCAGTAGAATGAAAAATTTGAAGATTCAGCATTCTTAACACCTTAAATTTCTGATTAAGAATATTGAAGCAAGAAGCGGCCACATTTTCCAGACATTGCTTTCTGTTACCCTTCATACCTGCTTGGGCTGATTCCACTTTGACAGCCTCTGCCCCTTCAATCAGTGTTATAAAGGAAATAAACGACAAGGTAAAATAATACGCCCACAATGCTGGACAGCAGGGACCCCACCTGAAAATGCGCAAAAAAAGGCAATGTGTGACAATATGTGACATTATCCAACAATGTGTTCCATTGTATATGGCGATATGTGACACCCCGACGCACGCTTGATAATGTGTGACAATGAGTGACAATGTGTGTCAATTTTTGACAATATGTGACAATGTCAGAAAAAATCTCATTTTATGAAAATGTCAGAAAAACGTTGCTAAGGAAAACCTAGAGAAAATCCTAAAACTATCATCATTACGGAGCCTTAAGCAGATTGATGCCTGCAATTCCCAACACTGCTGGAAACAGAAAAACCATCTTGCCAGCAATGCCAGCTACAACACCTGCTGGTGTATCAAATAAAAAAGCATTTCAATGCGATTTTGACCGTTATAGCAAGTAAATAATCCCTAAATTACCGGGTGAAAAGATTAAAAAAAAAAAAAAGCTCATCGACATATATATAGAGAGGGAGAGAGAGAGAGATAAAGAGAGGGAGAGAGAGAGAGAAAGAGAGGGAGAGAGAAATAGATGAAGAGAGAGATGAGCAGGTAACATTGGGTTTCTTTAATTCACAAAACCAGCAATTTTTGAAAAACAATAATTCTAGCCAAAGCTTCAAATTGGCTCATAACTTTTAATCTGAGGTTCTTTACTGAGAAAGGCAGCGAAAAAATACCAGTCTTTCTGGAACCATACCTGGCCACCATGCTGCCACGTGGCAGATTGAACATCCGTTCTTCCTTTCCTTTCTCCCTAGTTACTGCCTCAGCTGAATCAACTTTAAAAATGATTCCTGCAAAAACTGCAAAACTAAATAAACAGCAAAGCCCGATAGGTTTTCTACCTCTCCCTTTCTCTATCCTTTTATTATCGCTCTCGTATAGACACTTTTCACAGTTTCTCCCTGTCTCTCTTTCTCTGAGGTTTCTCTGACCTAAAAATTAAAAGCACCGTTTTTTCACAAAATTTTAAATTTCCTCGACGCAAGTATAGACTCGAGAAACTGTGCGTTCGGTAGATTATCCGTACGAACGCACTGTAAGCCTTCGTACAATGCCTGGTACGGAGCATCTCTCCCCGAAGCAAATCAGCTTCTGACAGGGAAAGTACATAGAAAATATTTGCATTGATTTTGACGGTAAATCGTACACTTTTACTTTGGACCGTACGTATAATAATTCAAAAAATGCGAGAAGTAAGATACGAGACTCTCAAAACGAGGGCAAAACTTCGATAGCGTGATTACTGATTACGCTATGAGGTGACTCCGTCCTTTAACATTAGGGCATATTCGCCTTCGATTCAATAAGCCGTACTGTTGCACGTCTCACAAAAGTGTACGGAATATCGGTACAATTTCGTGAGGGCGATAGTGTGGAATTAGAACAAAAATGTACGGTGGTAGTCGGTGGTCAGACAAAACCAATATGTCCGCCTACCAGAGGTCGCAAACGGTCAACCGAAACCGTGACCGACCGCTAACCGACCGCCCGCGCCGGATCCGGAACGGATTCGGTTTGCCAAATTTTGGGGGTCGGGCGGTTACGGTCGGTTGATTCACCAGGAAAAAAAAAACGGTCGGTTACGGTCGGTCAACCAAAAAACCAAAAAAAATGAAAAATTTGTACTGTCCCTATAATCCAACATTCTTGTACTTCACTACTTTGTACTCTTTGGTATCGTGGAAGTTCGTGACATCATGATTAGCGTCGCAAATCTGACACGGTACTGCAGTAAGCTATTCATTTCGCAAATCAAAGGGAACACGACAAAGCGTCGCAAATCTGACAAGGTAGTACACTATTCATTTCGAAAATCTTAGGGAACGCGACAAAGCGTCGCAAATCTGACACGGTACACCGCCAATCGATATTAGCGAAGTGTACGCTAATTCCGTCCCGCTTTTTTTTTTTTTTCTCCAATAGCGTAGCTTATTCAATTTTTTTCTGTACGCCAATTAGGGTTATGTTCCAAGTACCTCACAAAACGAAAGTACGTTGTCGGTTAAATAGTGTGGTGTACGGTACGTATCAGACCTTACAAAATTATACCTTTTTAAGTGAAAAAGCATATTTAATGAGTTTTAGTAACCGCGCACGCATGAGAATATGCGCTCTCAAAAGGGGATAAAAGCGGGCTGTAAAATATCACGTTCGCACATATTCGTCCAATAACCACGTTTCACCTGTGTGAAAGTACGATTTGTGTACGATTTGTCAGATTTTGTGCAAATACCTATATTAGTGTAAGCATGTTTGCGACCAACATTTATTTTTTTCAAAAAACCAAATAAGAATTATTAAACAATTAGAATGTATGTTTTTTTCAAAAATTTCAAATTCTTAATTAGCGTAAACCACGGTAATTGTTCATATACGCTAAAGAAACTTCTACGCTAATAGCGATTGGCGGTGTAGTACACTATTCATTTTGCAAATCTTAGGGAACGCGACAAATCGTAATTATTGGCTTATTCATATGTCGTACATTACTGCAAAGTGCTAATAACGCATTTTATACCGTGTTTCCACTAATATATCATATTATTATGTCAATGTCATGCGGCATGTAGTAATAATTGGTTAACAAATGAGTGAAAATCAAACTATAACGTGCGATATATATCGCGATAATTTATGTTGGTCCCGGTACGATATATCGAGGAATCTGCTCGATCGATATTCGATATATCGAATATCGCAATTATCACGATATGAATTTACCCGATACCCAACACTACTTACATCAACACCACAAAAAAATGCTTAAATCCGATCATTCTTCAACTTCCAAAAATACCTATAGAGTTACCAATTTTAAGATTTTTTAAAGCTAAAAAAAATCATGGCAAAAAAAGGCAAAAAAAAACACCTTTTACTAAATATTTTTCAAACCCAAATGAGATGTGTATAAATAAAACACATAATCTCCAAATAAACATGAAAAACAAAACTAAACCTATTGCCATTTGGCAATGACAAGATTTCCTAAGACCAACAGTGACTCTTAAAAAAAAAAAAAAAGTTGCTAAGTACACTCACCTCGTACAGGTCGCCCGCTTCCGGATCATCCGGTTCCGTACGGACAGCATCCGGAGACGGCGGTGCCACGTCATCGACCGACGGACTACTCTGATCGTTGGGCGCTAGATCCAGACCGTCGGATTGAAGGTATGGATTAAACGAAAGGATCGGAGAAAAATGCTTAAGGATGGCGAAGTTCAGGCGAACACACAATAGCCGGCAATTACGGGGAGAAAAAAAACTTTTGTGATCTTCAGCGGGCTTGAAGTCTCGCCCGCCATCGAAAGTTCAAAACGTGACACTCACCTTGAATCGCTATTAGGGTTAATAGTTTTTTCGCCACTCAAAACATATTTTCCCCGTACACACTTGTCCGATTTTCAATTCGAGACCGCCAATCGGAAGCTGAGAAAATTATCTTTCAATCGCAACCGTCAGATCCACAATCCGACATGTGTGTAAGCAGAAAAGATGTTTTAAGTAGTGTTGGGTATCGAGGACCTATTGCCGATATTCGATATATATCGAATTTTAGGTATCCGATAATCGATATATCGAATCCATGTACCTAGAAGCAGAGGTCGCAAACGGTCTACCGAAACCGTGACCGACCGTTAACCGACCGCCCACACCGGATCCGGAACGGATTCGGTTGCCAAATTTTGGGGGTCGGGCGGCTACGGTCGGTTGATTCAATGGAAAAAAAAACAGTCGGTTACGGTCGGTCAACCAACAAACATAAAAAATGAAAATTTTGTACTGTCCCTATAATCCAACATTCTTGTACTTTGTACTCTTTGGTATCGTGGAAGTACGTGACATCATGATTAGCGTCGCAAATCTGGCACGGTACTGTAGTAAGCTATTCATTTCGCAAATCTTAGGGAACGCGACAAAGCGTCGCAAATCTGACACGGTACACCGCCAATCGCTATTAGCGTAGTGTACGCTAATTCCGTCCCGCTTTTTTATATTTTATTCTCCAATAGCGTAGCTTATTCTATTTTTTTCTGTACACCATTTAGGGTTATGTTCCAAGTACCTCACAAAACGAAAGTACGTTGTCGGTTAAATAGTTTGGTGAACGGTACGTATCAGACCTTACAAAATTATACCTTTTTAAGTGAAAAAGCATATTTAATGAGTTTTAGTAACCGCGCACGCATGAGAATATGCGCTCTCAAAAGGGGATAAAAGCGGGCTGTAAAATATCACGTTCGCACATATTCGTCCAATAACCACGTTTCACCTGTGTGAAAGTACGATTTGTGTACGATTTGTCAGATTTTGTGCAAATACCTATATTAGTGTAAGCATGTTTGCGACCAACATTTATTTTTTTCAAAAAACCAAATAAGAATTATTAAACAATTAGAATGTATGTTTTTTTCAAAAATTTCAAATTCTTAATTAGCGTAAACCACGGTAATTGTTCATATACGCTAAAGAAACTTCTACGCTAATAGCGATTGGCGGTGTAGTACACTATTCATTTTGCAAATCTTAGGGAACGCGACAAATCGTAATTATTGGCTTATTCATATGTCGTACATTACTGCAAAGTGCTAATAACGCATTTTATACCGTGTTTCCACTAATATATCATATTATTATGTCAATGTCATGCGGCATGTAGTAATAATTGGTTAACAAATGAGTGAAAATCAAACTATAACGTCAATTTCTCACGACTAGTCTTAATTATTGGCGTACTCACATGTGTCAAACAATAAATCTTTAAATTGAGTTGCTATTATAGTTAGAGAAATTCGACCACAATTCAAACAAAACTTAGTCATACACTAAAATGGAGAAAAACATCCTCGCTTCCCTTAAAACTACAACCCAAAACGAACTTCGAAAATTAAAAAATGGTGAAATTGCTCAGTATTACATAGAGAAAGAAAGCAGGGCCACTTCAAATTGTTGGAAAAAATTTGAGCATGTCTATGAAGTTAGAACATCAAACAAATACATGGTAAAGGAGGCAGGTTTTGTGGCTTGTAATACATGTTTCATAGTTTATCAATACAAGTCAGCAAACGGTACTTCAACAATCAATACTCACACGTGTTTAGATTCGGCCGACATGGATGATTCAAGAGGACTTCTTCGTAAGTTTCTTTCAAAAACGGAGGAGAAAACGAGTGATCGAAAAAAAATTGCGAAAATAGTGGCATTGATGTGTTGTGAGGACCTTCGACCATTTTCGATAGTCAACGGTTCAGGTATGATTTATCTTAAATACTATTTAATATGGCTTGAGTGTAAATGTCATTATAACTTGTTTTGTTCATAAATTTATAAATTTGAGCTTAGTTTGTCATGATATTGTTTTTTTTTTCTTTCCATAAAAAAATATCATTTCGTTATAAACCTTCTTTATTAATCATGGTTAGTAGTACTTGTATGATATTTATTTATTTTGTTTTTGTCCCCAAGTTTTTAAGCATTTTGTCAAGCATTATTTGATGTTGGTGTTTTGTCCAACAAAAGTGTTGACATCGACCAACTACTCCCGTCCATCAATATTGTAAAAAACTGCATTATATCTTCTGCGAAAGATATCCATAGTTCGATCATCCCAAAACTTAGAGAAAATATTGAAAACAATATTTTTGTCGCATTCACGACCGATCGCTGGACCGAGACAATAAAAAAAACCTCATAAATGTCAATAACCGCTGATTTTATTGACAAATAATTTGAACTTCATGCACGGACGCTTCAAGTCGATCATTTTTCGGAGGAAAAACACACTGCGGAAAAGGTTTTAACGGCTTTCAAAAATTGTTTGACCAATTTTGAAATGTCTTATTTTCATCTTTGCGTTGTCGTGACTGATAGTGGCTCTAACATGTGTGCGACTGAAGGTCTACCGAGTATGTTTACTTGGATTCCTTGCGCGGACTATAAAATTGCAACAATTGTGACAACAATCTTGAATAAGAGTGGAACTTCTTAAAAAGGCAAATACAATGTGGAAGTTCCTTATTTTTTGATCTAATTGACACATGTAAATCATTGGTCACGTTTTTCAAACAGATTAATTTACAAAATCTTTTGAAAAACACTTTAAAACAAGAAAACGCAACGTGGTGGAATTCTTTGCTCCGAATGCTTAAGAGTATTTACGATGCATTCAATGAGATAGGACCAATCTCTCAAGCAAAAAATAAATTGATAATCTTTGCTTGTATCGATAAGACTCACCTTACCGAACTTATACGATTTTTGGAAAGGTTCCAAAAAGCAACCCTAAAATTGGAAAAAATTAAAGAATCAACTTTACATTTGGTTTTGTTTGAACTATTGTATCTCCATAACCATTGTAAGATAAGAAAAACATCTTACAATGACGGTGAAAAAGAATGCCCCGCCGATTCCCTAAACTTGCAAAAATTGAAACAACTTTTTGTGAAATTTACACTATTGAAGTGGGGCCTTCATGAGTATCATATTGTCGCGGCTCTCTTAGATCCCCGACAAAAACACAAGCTTGAAATAATTGGGGTATCGAAAACCGAAATTGAAAGCGCAAGGGTCAAACTTCGAGAACTCGCAAACGACCTCGATGATGACGTTGATTTCGGAAGTCTTCAACGTATCACAAAAAAAATAAAAACATCGCAAAGTAAAGACAGTTTCCACAATTTTTTTGCTGAGAGCGATGAGGAAAATGAGGTTCTTATTACCACTGACAAAAAGACGCTCGTTAACGGCGAAATGGAACGTTATTTTGATTTAAAATTAACCAACGACGAAAGATTGAACTTTAACATACTTGAATGGTGGAAAAAAAAATCAAATGTACGTGCAAAAGATGGAGGATTTCCTATTCTAGCCGGTGTTGCTATATCTATTCTAGCTATTCCGACTTCTAGCTCCATGTCCGAATGCAATTTTTCGGATGCTGGGAACAGGATAACAAATAAGAGGAGCTCACTAGCTACTTCAATTGTTAGTGATCTTTTGTGTGTTAGATCCAACCGAGATCTTTTAAATGCATAGTTTTTTATTTTGTTTTGTTTTCTAATTATTGTTATTTTTTTAGCATTAGTTATCACGTTTTTTTTTCCTTTGAAATTTTTGTTGTATTTCACAATTTTTATAGTGTTATTTGTTATTTCTTTTTTAAACCGGAGTGCTTATTTTTATCAAAGTACCAAAGCTCCGTATGTATACCAAATTTAGATTTATAGATTTTTGTGTAGTTTTAAGTTTGAGGTTGAGAATTTGTATAATAGAGTCGAAAATAGAATGAGGTTATTATTTATTTATTTCTATACTTGATACTGCAAAACATTTTTTGTTTTTTTGCTCATCACAATGTTTTTGTCAATTGATTTTCTATGTGAAAACTATGATTTTTTTTTAAACATACATAATTGAAAATTTACCTTTTTTGTATAATTCATAACATAGTATTGTAGTCCAAAGAAAAAAAGTCCGAAAATTGTAGCGAAAAAATTAGATTTGCGAGAGAATAAACATTAATATAAGGGTTTAAGCATTAATCTAAGAGTTACACGCAAAATTAGGAACAAATCCCTCGAAGAAGGTGACTGTCGAGGAAAAAAAAATATTCGTAAAGGAAGATTGCATATAGACAAAATAGTAAAAAGAAGAGGTACACTAGCTATTTTTTTGCAAAGGGAGATGTACCACTACACCACTCATTGTTATTAGTATTAATAAGTTGCTACTACTTATAGCCGAAAATCACAAAATATAGTTAACAACATTAGTTAAATATGTGGACTATAACCTGCCACAACTCTTTGCATTAAATAGTATTATTAATCATAAATTTCTATTTACACTACACTGCGGATCGTAATTAGCGTTATTAACCCTAATTCCGTCACCACGAATTTTGACCCAAAAACCTTAAAAAAAGTAAATAACTAAAAAAAATTCTTTACATTATTCAAAGTACTCTTTGAATCAGCGTTAACAACTCGAGTATAGTGTCGTTTTAAATAGTGTAGCTAACGTACAAAACTCTAACGTATAAACGAAAAAAATACAAAAAATGATTTAATACATGCCGTTATGATGTAACTGCGTTTTCACAAGCCGCGTAGTGCAAACGTCATAATGAAGTGAAACTATACGTTTTGACATAATGCGTTTTTACAAACCGCGTAGTGAAAACGTCATAATACTTTGTACTTTTGGTATCGTGGAAGTACGTGATATTATGATTAGCGTCGAAAATCTGACACGGTACAATAGTTACGCTATTCATTTCGCAAATCATAGGGAACGCAACAAAGCGTCGCAAATCTGACACGGTAGTTCACTATTCATTTCGAAAATCCTAGGGAACGCGACAAAGCGTCGCAAATCTGACACGGTAGTAAACACTATTCATATCGCAAATCTTAGGCAACGCGACAAATCGTAATTATTGGCTTATTCATACGTCGTACATTAGTTAATTTTGTACCTTTTTTCGGTTACGGGCGGGCACGGTTAGTCGCGAGAAATCAAGTTTCGGTTAATTTTTATTTTCGTAAACGCCGGTAGATTAACGGTTAACAATTTTGGAGCGTGACATAACCCGGTCTGGCGTCAGTAACTCAAATTTTGAAAAAAAAAAAACGGTCGGTTTCGATTATGTGAAATTTTGACTTTTGCAACCTTTGATTCAGGGCACCATTTTAGTATACCGATAATTTTTTGTCGTTCAAAGTTTGATAATAACGATTGGTGGAAATATCGCGATATGGAGATATCTGATAGCCAAAAAAATATCTAATATGCCGGTACTCCCCCAACTTGTTTCACCAAAGCTACACCGTGAATCGCTTATATGGTATAGAAATTATCGGTAAAAAGAGGCAGTGGATGTTATTTACTCTATAAGGGTTTAACGACCTAATGCCAAATAATAGACGTAACATTATCAAAACCTTCAAATTTTTAAACCCATTGAAAAAAACAAATGACAACATTTTTTTCCTCTTTGCAACGTGTTGAGAAAGAGAGGAGAATGGAGACAGGGGTGGTAGGAGGATAGAGGGAGAGAGAATGACATAGAGAGAGGGATAGAGCGAAAGAGAAATACAAAGAGACATGAAATAGATACAGAGAAAGAGAAAGAGAGCGAGCGAAAGAGAGAAAAAGAGCGAAAAAAAATACAGAGGGGAGGGGGGGTGGGGAGAAAGGGGGGTAGAAGAGTTAGAAATCTTAATATTTTATAGTTGACTTCTCCCACACATGGAAAATTGAGCCCAAAAAGATACGAACCTAGGACTTTTAGTTAAAATTGTTAACACTCCGCCACCAACCGTCATGTCCGCATAAACCGGTTATACATTGTACGGGTCATGAACTATAATTATGTTGGCTGACATTATATACCTATGTGTTGCATTGTTAATTTGTTAACTATATCCACATTGGAAGGATTTTTGAAATATTAAGGTTCACCGAAACTTACGACCACATTTTGTGAATGTGTTAACTACTCGTGTGTCAACCAACATGAAGCACCCGTCTACCAACTTTGATATCGATACTAAAAAGTCTTTTATACTTTTGTTTTATTTTGGATGGACCGCGGTTTGTTCCTTTAGACGTATGATACTACCTGAAACAAACAGAGAGGAAATAGAGGGGGATAGAAAGTAGGGAGGATGAAACACACACAAAATGGAGGAAAAAATTGAGGTAACTAGGGACGGAGGTAGAGAGGGAGGGAGAGGGAAATAAAAACAAAGAGAGACATAAACATGGAGGGGGAGAGATTAAGAAAAGCGGCATACATCGAGAATGGTAGACACAGGGTGGTCATCGCTTTTCCTCCTATCTTTGTCTTTGTGAAAAAAATGAAAAAAATAGAGTTATCTCATAATGGACTCTAAATTGGCGTTATTTAGTTTTTACTCACTGCTACGTCTTGTTGTGTCATCTTCAAATGGTTACTCTAATTGACTCAAGGGTCGATTTTAGTGAAAGTAACACTTGAGAAATGAATAAAAATATATATACGGATGGACCACACGAATGTGACTCCATTGGCACGAATGAGAATACACAATATTTTCTCCCAACTCGTCACGCGCATGTACGAAAATAAATTTTGTAGAGGTCTCGGACCTCCATTTTTTTTCCATACGTCCTTTGTAAAACTCGATTCCGTCGTCGCCTCTCCCTCTATATCATCCCGCTCTACTCTCCCGCTTATTCGAATAAAACGTGACAATATTGATATGATATGAAAAAGGCTCTTCAAAATTTTATGTTCACTAACTTGATTGTACCTTGATGGCATGTCGATTGAGAAAATTTAATCGAAAGTTTTTTTCCGAAAAAAAACATGAGAATATCGGTACGATATGGAAAAAAGTTATAAAATTCATTTTTTAGCTAATTTTGTGTTGCTTGATGACACGTCAATTGAGAAAATATAAAAAAAGAAAACGGGGAAGCCTTGGTGGAAAGTTTTGGTTATAATGATGTCGACGCGGTCACAAATGAGATTGACATCACAATGTCACAAAATGGAAAACATATACAATGTCACAAAACCTCGATGTTTACGGTAGTCAATATTTTATAGACGACATCAATCGTTGTAATATTTGTAGTCCTTTACTACCGTCACAAGTTGCACCCACGCCTACAACCGTCACAATTTAAAGTAACAATTTTATATTTGCACATTGGAACGTTCTTCAAAGTACACCGTGTATCACTATTGTTGTCAATGTTTGTTTGCCAATACACGCTTGTCAGATTATGGATGTGATGGTTGAAATTGAAAGGTAACATTATAACCTTATGAATGGTTGTCTCCACGTGAAAATTAGACAAGTGTGTACGGAGAAAATATGTTTTAACTTGCGAAAAAAACATTGACACTAATAGCGACACGGAATGCAATAAACAATATCTTCTCTAAAATTTAAAGTTATATTTCAAAATTGTGGTTATGTGGGCACACAACTTTAAAAGATGTACCTATGTGTTAAAGTATCAATTATTTTTTGTTGTTTGTTTGCAAAATTCAATCCACAATGAGAACATATTTTACAGTACGAAAAAATTGTAAACACCACAATATAAAGAACGTCATCTTTATACTTTTAATGAACTCCAATTTTTGCCTTATTTTGTACTCAATTTGACCTTTTTCTGTTTTCGACCCACGAGAACGTTGTTTCGGCTCATCAAAAAACTTTATATCAAAACCATTTCGCGAGGTGATTTTGGTTAAAACACCACTTAAACAACAAAGAGTTATACGTCCGCGCACATGCCACATGAAAGTGGATTTTTTAGCACAAGGAAGAGTACTGCTATTTTTTTTCTCGCTCGACACGCAAACGTACAAAATTAAGTTTCAAGGGTTTCGTGCCTCCACTTTTATTTATGGGTCCTTTGCAAAAGTCTACGCAGTCGTCGCCTCTCCTTCTCTATCTCATATTGCCGCTCCTATCTCACACTTTTTAGAATGAAAAAATATGATATTGTTGTAAAATGAAAGAGCTCTCAAAAAGGGGAAGTAGTTTGATGAGAAGTTGAGTGAGGAAAGACGATATTTTTTTCCGAAAAATCACGTTGTGAAGTCTTAAAGAATTATGTTGACGTTGTGACAAACGAGCATGACGTCATAATTTCACAAAACCCTAAAGTTGTACAATGTCACAAAAAATGAGCGTAATCACCTATTACTATTACAGAGGTCACCAATTGTCGCGAGTTTTGTAGTCGTCTACAACCGTCACAAGTTGTACCCACGTCTATGACCGTCACATTTAAAAGTAACGATTTCATTCTCTCATTTGAACTCTATGCAAATTGCACCGCTTGTCGTTATTAGTGTTAGCAACTTTAACTCAGTCGCGACTTTTTTTTGGCCAAAAATAAAAAAAAATAGAGTTAACAACATTCTTTAAGGACGTGGACTACAACTTGCCACGTCTCCTTGCACTAAAGTAGTACTAATGATTATAATTTCGCATTAACACTAATAAATCTTTAACACTTGTAACGATGAGTGGCGTAGCACTGAGAATCTTCACTAAAATACAAAGCACTACTTCAAATGTATCCGTTACATGGGCACACACTCCTTTATTTCCATGTGTTTCACCGTAACTGCTGGACAGCCATGACGGACGTCGCTGAAATGTGAGGTAAAACCTTAAGAGGTGGCGTGTCGAAAGAAACTTGGTGCTTTGCTGAAGCAGATATTTTTACTGGTCAATGACGGTCAACGGATTGCCTGTCAGATTAGCTCCTCCGAGTTTGCACTCGTGCAATTCCCTTAAAAATTTAAATGTCTTGTGATAGAAGTTTCCCCCTTGGCAGTTACACCGCGCATCGTTATTAGTGTCAAAGTTTAAATAGTGTGGAAGTAAATATACCGTCATTGACGCTAATTAAGTTTTTTTTTTTTTTTTTTTAAAAAGGTGTATTCTAATTTTGGCGTTTATGCTAATTTGGGAACAGCAAAAATGGAATATTCGCTGTACGATTATATACATTAATATATGTATCCGTACAAAAATTTAAAAATCGTACGCCGTCGTGAAATTTAAATATCCGTACATGTAAGACTAATTTACGTGTCAGAACAATCCCGTTTTTTTAGCGCACGATCCTATGCGTGCGCGTCTGATTTAACTCATTTTTTGTATAATTCATAACATAGTATTGTAGTCCAAAGAAAAAAAGTCCGAAAATTGTAGCGAAAAAATTAGATTTGCGAGAGAATAAACATTAATATAAGGGTTTAAGCATTAATCTAAGAGTTACACGCAAAATTAGGAACAAATCCCTCGAAGAAGGTGACTGTCGAGGAAAAAAAAATATTCGTAAAGGAAGATTGCATATAGACAAAATAGTAAAAAGAAGAGGTACACTAGCTATTTTTTTGCAAAGGGAGATGTACCACTACACCACTCATTGTTATTAGTATTAATAAGTTGCTACTACTTATAGCCGAAAATCACAAAATATAGTTAACAACATTATTTAAATACGTGGAATATAATCTGCCACGTCTCCTTGCATTAAATAGTATTATTAATCATAATTTTTTATTTACACTACAGCACGAATCGTAATTAGCGTTATTAACGCTAATTCCGTCACCACGGATTTTGACCCAAAAACCTTAAAAAGAGTAAATAAGTCTAAATTTTTCTTTACATTATTCAAGGTAGTCTTTGAATCATAGTTCAAAAGTAGGCGTTTTTTTATAGGCCTTTTGTAGGCCGCCTTTAGCGTAAGTTGTGTTACGGGCTTTCCATGTGATCTTTTTAGATCGCTACTTTCATCAGCGACCGTCCGATCGTCCGAATCTGACGATAGTCCTATCGTAAGTTGTGTTATGGGCTTTTCATGTGATCTTCTTAGATCGTTACTTTCATCAACGACCGTCAGATCGTCCAAATCTGACGGTTTAAATAAAAAGTCGCTCAAAACTCACAGAAAAGGATTTTTTTGTCCGATTTTTTTTTCAAATTTAGACATGACGTTTAATTCTCTATCGATCCATGTGCAACTCAACCCTGTTACTATTTTATTTCATTTTGTGGCCAATACAATATGGGTCTTAAGGCCATATTGTATATTTTGCATACAATAGGCATATTGTATGGGCGTACCGTCACCTACTTTTGAACTATGCTTTAAATCAGCGTTAACAACTCTACAGTACTATAGTGCCATTTTAAATAGTGTGGCTTACGTACAGAAGTGTACCCTATTAACAGAAAAAATACAAAAAATGATTTAATACATGTCGTTATGATGTACCTGCGTTTTCACAAACCGCGTAGTGCAAACGTCATAATGACGTGAAACTGTACGTTTTGACAAAATGCATTTTTACAAACCGTGTAGTGAAAACGTTATAATACTTTGTACTCTTTGGTATCGTGGAAGTATGTGACATCATGATTAGCGTCGCAAATCTGACACGGTACTGTAGTAAGCTATTTATTTCGCAAATGATAGGGAACGCGACAAAGCGTCGCAAATCTGACACGGTAGTACACTATTCATTTCGCAAATCTTAGTGAACGCGACAAATCGTAATTATTGGCTTTCATACGTCGTACATTGGTTAATTTTGTACTTTTTCGGTTACGGGCGGGCACGGTTAGTCGCGATTCGAGAAATCGAGATTCACTTAATTTTTTTTTTTCGTAAACGCCGGTCGGTTAACGGTTAACAATTTTGGAGCGTGAAATAACCCGGTCGGGCGTCGGTTTCTCAGATTTTGAAAAAAAGAAAACGGTCGGTTTCGGTTATGTAAAATTTTGACTTTTGCGACCTCTACCGCCTACCGATTAGATAAATATCGAACAGTCAAGATACCGATATTATCGATTGTTGACCGATATAATTTCAGCGATTATTTGCATCCGACTCATGTATCGCCATGTATTGTATGGCTCGTACTATCGAACAAAGTAAATTAATGATATAGTTTATAGTTTTAGGGTTAGATTAGTGTTGTTGAACAATGATAATGTATTGGAGCTTATAGTAGTCGTTGTAATTCTGGTCACTACATTTTACATTTTGTTTGTAGTTGTTACATTTGTGCACAAAGAAAGTTGATTTTGAAGGCCAAAAAAACATTAATACTAATAATGATAGGTGATTGACTTTTGTGACAATAGTTCGGGGTAAATGAACAGACTGAATTCCACCCTAGTGTTAGAATATGATCTTTTAGCATAGCGCTGGTCACTAAAGCAAGTGTTGGGACAGTTCTGAGTGTTGGTGTCCCATCGACTCACCTACTGAACCTAAACATTGGGCTTATACCCTGGTTTAAATTTACCTTAGAGACAATCGATAATAAAAGTAGACTTAGTGCAAATTTCTATCGCAAATATTTTATGATAAGAGACACTTGTCGAGCCGTAAAAGTCAAGCATACCATCTGAAATTTAAAATGGTACGTGCTTGCTGTTATGCCGTCGTATCAATGAGTGACTTGTTTCTCTTTATGTTATGCTGTTATATGTAATAATAATGTAATGTATACATATAATGTATACATATAACAACATAACATGAGAAGAAACTATGTCGACCAAAGTGAAAAGGCTATATCAACTGAAATGTGCAATATATCTGTCATGGAAATCCACCATTAGAGAGTTTAAATTTTATTAGGAAAGGACAATGGTGAACCATCGGCATATAAGAAAATGAAAAAGGGAGAGGGAGAGGGAGAGAGAGAGAAGAGAGAGAGAGAGAGAGAGAGAGAGAGTCAGCGAGAGAAGGGAAAGGGGTAGGGAGGGAGGTAGGTAGGGAGGGAGAGAGAGAGGAAGAGAGAGAGAGAGAGCGAGGGAGAGAGAGAGAGGGGGATTCCGTCTTTCTTGATCGGCATCCACTTTATCCTTGATAATGGGCACGATTCCATATAATGCCTATGCTGAAACTTCCCCAACTTATGTTCTTTACCTCCCAACGAAACAATCAGTTAAAGATTCAACTTCAAAAAAATATTTTTGGTATTATTATTTTTATTATTATTTTCATTATTCTCCACTTTTTCCTTTAAAAATTGGGGCGCAAATCCAAATTTAAAACCGTATGCGCCAAGCAATCTTCTTTTTCCTTTCCCTTTCCTTTTCCTTCTCCTTTCCCTTTTCTTTTTCTTTCCCTTCTCTTATCCCCTCCCTTTCCTTCTCCATTCCCTTTTCAACGACATATCTTATCGGCCACCATAAGTCTTGGACAAAGGAGCGATATTTGGACCGGCGTGTATCGGATGGAGTGAATGGTAACTTGTTCCTGAATCGCTTTCTTCATTTATTGATAAAATTGTTTCATCAACTCCAAGCATAATGTTTTTTGTTTGCCCGAGGTGACGAGTAACTTCGTCCATGTTTGGTCGATATCTCGCGGCTCTTTCCGTACAAACGGCCGCCACCTTTATCAACATATCCATGGCTTCCTCGTTATAATTTCCCATCCTTGGGTCCACAATAGGACGAACATTTAGTATGTATGGTTGCACCTGTGAAAAATTAAAAACAACATTTAGTATGTATTCAAATTCTAAACGTGATAGTGTTTACTATGAGACAAAATTTAGTGTGTAACAACATTTAGTATGTGTACGGTTGTTGCTGTAACCAATTGGGATATTTAGGAAGGTTGTGTTCACGGAAAATTAGATAATCGAATTTAACATGTTTTACATTAATATAATATAACGCCAATATGGGTACAGCTGATTTGTCGAGAGGATATTCACAGTAATATAGGTAAAAGTACAAATTCTGACAATTCGTACACTGTCGCATACTTTCACTCTAATTAATTCCTAACTCTAATTTCGATTTTTTAGGGGTGTAGGCGATACGCGACAAATAAATGTACACTAAAACAGGTACGGGTATGAAATCTTTTAATTCACAGGGCAATTTTTCGTGTGATAGAAGATATTTTTAAAAATATCTGTACTTTTATAATTCAAAAGTACATTTTTAGACGAACCGACACGTTCCGTACTCCACACTAATAAAAACATACATAAATTAAAATGGTGTACACTAATTGTTCATCTCGTAATTAGCGTACAGGAAAAATTAGTATCGTCTACCCTATTTTAGGTAAAACCCTCAAAATTTAGGGGCGCCGAATTAGTGTTCAACACGCTAACTACGATCGACGGTGTTGTTTATCAATAACTCTAATTTAGGTTTCTTTCAGTAATAATTATCCGCTCTACAGAATCTGACAAACGTACAATTTCACTTCATTATGACATTTCCACTACGCGGTTTGTGAAAACGGAGTTACATTATAACGACATGTATTAAATCATTTTTTGTACTTTTGTCGTTAATACGGTACAATTTTGCACGGTGAGACACTGATCGTAAGCCACACTATTTAAAACGGAACTATACTAAAGTTGTTAACGTTGATTAAAAAAGTACCTTAAATAATGTAAAGAAAAATTTAGAGTTATTTACTATTTATAAGGTTTTTGGGTCAGAATTTGTGGTGACGGAATTAGCGTTAATAACGCTAATTACGATTCGCGGTGAAGTGTTAATGGAAAATTATGATTAATGATACTATTTAATGCAAAGAGACGTGTCAGGTTATAATCCACGTCTTTAAATAATATTGTTGACTTTATTTTGTGATGTTAATGTTTATTCTCTCGCAAATCTAATTTTTTCGCTGCAATTTTACGGACAGTTTTTCTTTCGACTACCATACTATGTTATGAATTATGCAAAAAAGGTAAAGTTTTAATTATAAATGTTTACAAAAAAGGTCTTAGTTTTTCACATAGAAAATCAATTAGGAAGAAACACATTGTGATGAGCAACAAAAACAAAACGTATTTTGTAGTATCAAATATATGAAAAATAAAATAACAACCTTGTCCTATTTTTGACTCTATTATACAAATTCTCAACCTCAAACCTAAAAATTACACAAAATATATAAATCTAAATGTGGTGTAAATACTTTGCTTTGGCAATTTGGTAAAAATAAACATTCCGGTTTAAGAAAAAAAAAAGATAAACACTATAAAAATTGTGAAAATAAAAAAATATATAAAGAAAAAAATATATATGTATAGCTAATACTAAAAAAATAGCAATAATTAGAAAACAAAACAAAACAAAAAACTATGCATTTAAAAGATCTCTGTTGGATCTAACACATAAAAGATCATTAACAATTGAAGCCGCTAGTGCGCTCCTCTCCTTTGTTATCGTGTTCGCGGCATCAGAAAAATTGCATTCCGACATGGAACTAGAAGCCGGAATAGCTAGAATAGATCTAGTAACACCGGCTAGAATAGGAAATCCTCCATCTTTTGCACGTACATATGATTTCTTTTTACACCATTGAAGTATGTTAAAGTTCAATCTTTCGTCGTTTGTTAATTTTAAATCCAAATAACGTTTCAATTCGTCACTAACGAGCGTTCTTTTGTCGGTGGTAATAAAAACCTCATTTTCGTCATCGCTCTCACCAAAAAAATTGTGGAAACCGTCCATATTTTGCGATATTTTTTGTTTTTTTGTGATACGTTGAGGACTACCGAAATCAACGTCATCACCTAAGTCGTTAGCAAGTTCTCGAAGTTTGACCCTTGAGCTTTCAATTTCGGTTTTCAATACCCCAATTATTCAAGCTTTAGTTTTTGTCGGGGATCTAAGAGAGCCGCGATAATATGATACTCATGAAGGCCCCACCTTGGTAACGCAAATTTCATAAAAAAATTCTTTCAATTTTTGCAAGTTTGGGGAATCGGTCGGGCATTTTTTTTCACCGTCATTGTAAGATGTTTTTCTTATCTTACAATGGTTATGCAGAGATGTTTGTTCAAACAAAACCAAATGTAAAGTTGGTTCTTTGAACTTTTCCAACTTTAGGGTCGCTTCTTGAAACCTTTCAAAAAATCGAATAAGTTCGGCAAGGTGAGGCTTATCAATACAAGCAAAAAGTATCAATTTATTTTTTGCATGAGCCACTGGTCCAATCTCATTGAATGCATCGTAAATACTCTTAAGCATTCGGATCAAATAAATCAACCGCGTTTCGTTTTCTTGTTTTAAAGTGTTTTTCAAAAGATTTTGTAAATTACTCTATTTAAAAAATGTGAATAATGATTTACACGCATCTATTAGATCAAAGAATTCAAGAACTTCCACATCGTATTTGTATTTTTTGGAAGTTTTGCTCATGTTCAAAATCGTTGTCATAATTGTAGCAATTTTATGGTCCACGCAAGGTATCCAAGTAAACATACTCGGTATACCTTCAGTCGCATGTAATTCTATAGGCTCCATTGCCACACAAAATTCGCAGATCGAAAGAAGTTAATCTAGATTGTGCCAACTCCAAGTTAATAAAAACCCAAATGACTGACCCCTTGACAATCAAAACCCCAATATAACTTCACCACTGTGAAATAAGACTTTCTGTGTGCTCAGTTCCACCACAGAATGCAAAGTAAGAATATGCGTTTTGGATAACATTCCCCACTTTTACTTCCCCTTAGAAATGCAACCACCCTAGCAGGCAAACACTTTGACCAACTACACCCCTATATAGCCTAGACTCCCTTGAGTCCACAGTAAAAAAATCACTGAATTTGGTCAATTGAGTTGATAGTTATGGCCGTCCAAAGTTTGCCTTTTATACAAGATGCTTTCTAGGAGAGGCGACTACCTACCCAAAACATTCTAAGTCCTAAACCCCTCTCTAAACCCCCCTTAGTAATGAGGTAGTGACCAATCAGAAGACTATACCGTACAAGAAAGTATAGATGCCAGAGTTCTTTCTGTACAGAGAGTGTACGACGTCGCCATAATGCGACATTTGTCACATCTGGATTTGTTGCCTTCCGTTCCGAAGATTCCGTAAACCCGTGTGATGTTTCCACGTGTCATCGAGAGTGGCGGAGTCTGCAAACCGCCAAATTGTCCTTTCCGCGAAGCCGGCGCTAACCACGGCCGTCCGATTGATATCGGTATTTAATACGGACCGTCGAAGCAAATGTCCGTACTATTTGTTTCGTCTGGTACTTAATAGTACAATATTTTCTATGCAATATAAACCGTAATCTAGTTAAATTGAAAAAACCTACGTGTACATGTTTAAATACGTATCAAACCCATTATACATTAGCACTAGTCCTATACTAAACGGACAAAGCTACCGGTTGCGGTTGACTTGACAGACGGCAGGTACCAAGATCAATTCATAGGTCCGTCAAGTATCTTTTGGTAAATCTACCTAATTCCCCCCTTGTCTTCTCTAGTGAGCTTTAGGCAACCATGGCTCTAGCTCGTTATCCTACCTTCAGTGACCACGACAAGTGTGGGGGCTTGGAGTGGAGAGTTAGAGGCAGACTGCCTCTGCTATTTTCAATCCTAATACATACCTAGAAAATACTCAAATATCAACACTCCCTTTATTTTCAAGTCTATTTTCCTTTCAACTCCCACAAACAAATAAACAAAATCTTGCTCCCCTCCTTTTTTTGTTCTTTTTCCTTTCATAAACTTAAGAGAAATACTCTCGTATTTACAACGGTGCATAAGATGAACCGAAATAATAATTGCATCACACATTTTATTTAGCATCCCACTTTTCATAAATCCGAGCCAAGATTTAATCCACATCTCTTTTCCATCCACACTAAATAAATTTCCCTCTTGCAATTCAAACAGCCAGCCCTATCTCCAATTTGCAACACACACCCAAATGCTAACCCTTTTACATGCACACCTTCATAAATGCCATCACTCCCTTTAGTGATGTCAAACCCATTACCCCCAAAATTTAAATATTCCTCACTCTCTCCCATCGATTTCTTTCCACTATCACTTTCTATTTTTATTCCCAAAAAATGTTTCTCCTCCCCTACACCTTCCATTAAATATTCTTCTTCTCCCCTATCCTTTAAAACCCCCTTTAGATTTACTTATCCCCTTTCCTCATAATCCGTTGTATTCTCCCCTTCCGACCAGTTTTGTGTTTCCAAAAAATCTATAAAAATATCCTCAATATTTTGATTTTTCCCTTTTTCACTCATGGACCCTAGATCTGACTTTCTCATCTCTAAGTCATACACTCTACACTCCTTGACATCCTCAAGTACCTCCTCTCTCTTTACTTCCCTTATACCTCCAAAAGCACATTGTTGCTTTCGTGGAATTTCTGTGTGCTTTTCTCTCTTCTCCATTCCACCGATGTAAAAAAACTCCAAAATTTCTTCATCCTCTTTCTCCTCTTCCTCTTCTTCCTCCTCATTCACATACCGACTTCTAAGTTCTTCCAAACAATAACACTCCTCTATATAGTGACCCGATTTCCTACAAGCGAAACAAACCCATTTTTTCAAAGCTCCCTTTTCTTTTCCTCTCTCTCTCTTTCCACCAAAGTTCCGATAAGGTTTACCTTTGTCATTCTTCCTCTCATCTTGCTTCCACTCGTCACCGCCATTCCTCACATCATGCTTCCTCGAGTCATCACCAGCTGTAAATGCAATCACCTTGTCACTTCCCCGACGAAGCTCCAAAGTGCTTTCCCTCACAAAAATTATCCCCATGGTAATGCTCCAAGTCCATGAGGAGCCATCCATTCCATGCATACGGTGAATGATATCTTCGTACTCATCTAGAAGCTTCATGATTAGTGTATTAATCTTTCTCTCCTCAGATTCTACATATCCCGCACTAACAAGCTCAACATATAATACAGCAATATCATTGCAAAACTCTATCATGCTACCGCTTTTATAAACATAGGCCTCTATTGTCTGTTTTACTGATTGCTGCCTTTGTATAGTTTCACTCTTATAAAACTAAAATAGTGTTTCCTAGATATCCGAACACTTGGTTACATTTAAAAGAGTGATAGCTATGGACTTAGACACATATCTAAGTATGAGATGTTTTGCTATGGTGTTTTTATATTCCCAAATTTTTCTATCATTTTTTTCAGTTTTTGTTCAAATATAGTCCCCACAAGTGGAACCGTAGCCGAGAGCCTAGCTCCCCTCACTATCGGTGTCCCTTTATCCTTCTCCCTTTTTCCCCCTTCCATGGTAATGATTTTCCATTCACCTTCCGTTGCATCTTACTCCGGTAGGTTTTCTGGTATGATTCTCCCTATTGAGTTCCTCCAAAGCCCGGTGGCGGACACCTCACTTGTCCCGAAACAATTCCCCATAAGTGCTTTTCAAAAAGCAATCCCTCCATCGTGAACTCCCAATAAGTGAAGTTTCTTCCACAAAACATAGGCACCGTAGATGGTGGGCCCATAACATGTAATTCTATGGGCTCTATTGCCACACAAAATTCGCAGATCAAAAGAAGCTAATCTAGAAATTGCCGACTCCTAGTTAATAAAAACCCAAATGATTGACCCTTTGACAATCATAACCTTAATACAGCTTCACCTCTATGAAATAAGACTTTCTGTGTGCTCATTTCCGCCACATAATGCAAAGTTAGAATATGCGTTTTGGATAACATTCCCCACTTTTACTTTCCCTTAGAAATGCAGCCACCATAGCAGACAAACAATTTGACCAACCACACCCCTATATAGCGTGGACTCCTCTGAGTCCACACCAAAGAAAATCACTGAATTTGGTCAACTGAGTTTATAGTTATGGCTGTCCAAAGTTTGCCTTTTATACAAGATGCTCTCTAGGAGAGGCGGCTACCTACCCAAAACATTCTAAATCCTAAACCCCTCTCTAAACCCCCCTTGGTACTGAGGTACTGACCAATCACAAGACTGTACCGTACAAGAAAGTACAGATGTCGAAATACTTTTTGTACGGACAGTGTACGACGTCGCCATAATGCGCCATTTGTCACATCCGGATTTGTTGCTTTCCGTTCCGAAGATTCCGTAAACCCGTGTGATGTTGCCACGTGTCATCGAGAGTGGCGGAGTCCGCAAACCGCCAAATTGTCCTTTCCGCGAAGCCGGCGCTAACCACGGCCGTCAGATTGATATCGGTATTTAATACGGACCGTCGAAGCAAATGTCCGTACTATTTGTTTCGTCCGGTACTTAATAGTACAATATTTAAATGCCCTATAAACCGTAATCTAGTTAAATTGAAAAAACCTATGTGTACATGTTTAAATACGTATCAAACCCATTATACATTAGCACTAGTCCTATACTAAACGGACAAAGCTACCGGTTGCGGTTTACTTGACAAACGACAGGTACTAGGATCAAATCCTAGGTCCGTCAAGTACCTTTTGGTAAATCCACCTAATTCCCCCTTTGTCTTCTCTAGTGAGCTTTAGGTAGCCATGGCTGTAGCTCGTTATCCTGCCTTTAGTGACGACGACAAGTGTGGAGGCTTGGAGAGGAGAGTTAGAGGCAGACTTCCTCTGCTATTTTCAATCCTAATACATACCTAAAAAATACTCAAATATCAACATCGCACACATGGTAGAGCCATTGTCGCTCACAACAACGCAACTATTTGCAAAAACATCAAAATTGGACAATTCAATATTGGTCAAACAATATTTGAAAGCCGTTAAAACATTTTCCGCGGTTTGTTTTTCCTTCGGAAAATGGTCGACTTGAAGCGTCCGAGCATGAAGTTTAAATTCTTTGTCAATGTGCCAAAACATCAAAATTGGACAATTCAAAATTGGTCAAACAATTTTTGAAAGCCGTTAAAACATTTTCCGCGGTATGTTTTTCCTCCGGAAAATGGTCGACTTGAAGCGTCCGAGCATGAAGTTTAAATTCTTTTTCAATAAAATGAGTCGTTACTAACATGAATGAGGTTCTTTTTATTTTCTCGGTCTAGAGATTGGTCGTAAATGCGACGAAAATGTTGTTATCAATATTTTCTTTAAGTTTTGGGATGATCAAACTACGAATATCTTTGGCAAAAGATATAATGTTGTTTTTTACGTCATTGGCAGACGGGAGTAGTTGGTTAATGTCAACACTTTTGTTGGACGAAACACCAACATCAAATAATGCTTGACAAAATGCTTGAAAACCTAGGAACAAAAAAAAAGAATAAGAAAATAGCATACAATTATTAACCATGATCAATAAATAAGGTTTATATCAAAATAACATCATGACAAACCAAAAAATAATAAAAAAATAAAAATAAGCGTAGGAATATAAATTATAGGTAAGAAAATAGTAATGAAGCTCAATAATATAAATTTATTAATAAAAACAAGTTATAATGACATATACATTAACGCCATCCTAAATGGAATTCAAAATAAATCATACCTGAACCGTCGACCATCGAAAATGGTCGAAGGTCCTCGCAACACATCAACGCCACCATTTTCGCAATTTTTTTTCGGTCACTCGTTTTCGCCTCCGTTTTTGAAAGAAAATTACGAATAATTCTTCTAAAACTTTCCATGTCGCCCAAAGCTAAACATGTGTGAGTGTTAATTGTTGAAGTACTGTTTGTTGACTTGAATTGATAAATCACGAAACATGTATTATAAGCCACTAACCCTCCCCCCTGTACTATGTTTTTGTTTGATGTTTTAGTTTCATAGACATGTTCAAATTTTTTCCAACAACTTGAAGTGGCCCTGCATTCTTTCACTAGGTAATACTGAGCAGTTTCACCATTTTTATATTTTTGAAGCTGGTTTTGGATTGTAGTTTTAAGAGAAGCGAGATTGCTTTTGTCCATTTTGGTGTATGACTAGGTTTTGTTTGAATTGTGGTCAAGTTTTCTTAACTTAAATAGCATTCCAATTTATCGATTTATTGTTTGAAACATGTGAGTAAGCTATTAATTAGGATTTGTCTTGGGAAATTGACGTAATAATTTGATTTCCGCTGATTTATTAACTAATAATGATTACATATCGAGTGACATTGACATAATAATATGATATATTTGTGGAAATGCGGTATAAAACGCATAATTAGCACTTTGCAATAATGTACGATGTATGAGTAAGGGTGACTTTCCATCAGGCGAAAAGTGGCGTAGTTTACATAATTTCGCGACCCTGCGTACCAAATTGTACCGCCTATTTTGTTTTTATACGAAAAACAACATTACAGAGAATCTTTCCGATACTCTCCGAAATTCTTGGAATACTGGCCGTCGGATGTTCATCTGCGAGGAGTTCGCTTCATTTTTTTCTGTAACTGTCAACCCACCTAGAGGTGGTGGGTTGGCAGTTACAGAAAAAAAATAGTGACACGTTGGACGATTAAGCACGTGTCATGATGGAAAACCAACGAAAAATCTTAAGATTTGCACATGACACGCGGTTTCCAAAATACAACCGAAAATAAAAACGAAATTTTGTAACATTCCCTCGTCACGCTATTTTCGGTAACTTTTGTTCGTCACACTATTTCTCTCAAAGGACTTTCGTTATGTTCGAAAACTGAAACCCTAAAAAATGAGCTGGCGTACAGACTGGCGTCTGCAAAAAGTATAAAACTTTTGTCGTATGATTACTTCGTATGCAGGTACATGGTACGCAAGTCAAGATTTGAACTTAAGTTTGCCGGTGCTAAAAATTTGAAAGATATTCAATATCGGATCGTAGCCTGCGTGGCGCCAGTCAATTTAGAACACGTGCCTTACAGACTCTACGTGATGGAACATCGACTCAATCGACCCGGTCTGTAGAGTTTGCCGTACAAACCATAAACCAATAATTACGATCTGTCGCGTTATATTGATATAATAATTTGACATATTTTTGGAAACACCGCATAAAGTGCATAATTAACACTTTACAATACATTACGATTTGTGACCCTTATCTTTTTGTAAGATTCGCGAAATAAATAGTGTTGGTACCGTGTGAGATTTACGACGCTAATCATGATGCCACGTACTTCCACGATACGAAAAGTACAAAGAATCATAATGTTGGAAAAAAAAAGTTTTTGGTTTTTTGTTTGACCGAATGTAACCGACTGTAACCGACCGACCCCCAAAATTTGGCAACCGAATCCGTTCCGGATCCAGCGCGGGCGGTCGGTTAACGGTCGGTCACGGTTTCGGTTGACCGTTTGCGACCTCTGTTACTAGGGATGTACATCGAACAAAAAATGACGCTATTCGAAACAGGTGCAAAAAGGTCGGTACAGGCCTCGGGAAAAAAGAAAAATGATAGTGTATCGTACGATACAGAAAATATTTCCTCAGTAATCGCACCAATACGATTCTCTCTATGCAAATTTTCGATACCGAAAACGTGTAAAATTTTCCATGCCAACGGTCGAGATGAAGTTTGCAGGAGAGACCGTGGTTGTACGGCTGCGCTCCATCGGCTCATCCAACGCCTGCTTTTGGGTGATGAACGTACTTTTTGAAACCGACGCGACGACCCGCGAATCGTGAGTGGCAACGGACATGCCGCTGTGCGCCTGGCGTGGCTGCCGCTGGTAACGGTTGTCGGGCCCCGACGCAAACGTCTATTGCGCGTGCACACTTCTCCGATTTTCGATTAAACACCGCCAATCTGAAAGTGAGAATCTTATACTTCAATCGCGACCGTCTAACAATCCAGCAAGTGTGTACGGGGAAAAGATGTTTTAAGTGGCGAAAAAAAACATTAACAGTGTAATAGACTAATAGGTAGTGTTGGGTATCGGGTAGTTTCATATCGCGATAATTTCGCTATTCGATATATCGAATATCGATCGAACAGATTCCTCGATATATCGTACCGGGACCAACATAAATTATCGCGATATATATCGCAAAAATTGCTTGTCCGTACAGTGAGAGTACGGAAAACTGTACGGAAAATCGTACGGATATTCCCCCCCCCCCCCCCCCCCCGGCGCGCGGGGGGGGGGGGGGGGGGGGGGGGGGGTTTGAAAAAAAAAATTAAAATTTTCATTTTCGATATATTGTCGATACGATATATCGGCGATATATCGCGATATTTCGATAATCGATATATCGAAGCGATATATCGATTATCGGGTACCTAAAATTCGGTACATATCGAATATCGGCAAGTGGTCCTCGATACCCAACACTACTAATAGGTATAGCCTAGTGTGTAAGGAGGGCCAGAGGTCGCAAAAGTCAAAATTTCCGATAAGCGAAACCGACATTTTTTTTTTTCAAAATTTCAACACCCGAAACCCGGCCGCGTTATGTCACGCTCCTAAATTGTTACCAGATGTCGCAATCGGGTACCCGAACCCGTACCCGACCGTTACCCGACCGCCCGCTTCGGATCCGGAAGGGATTCGGGTGCCAAATTTTGGGGGCCAGCCGGATTCGGGCGGGTGATTCACAAAAAAAAATAAAAAAATCGGGTACGGTGGAAAAAAAATGAAGGTTTTGTACTGCCATACTATCCAACATTGTTGCACTTTGTACTCTTGGTATCGTTGAAGGTATAAGGGAGATGTACCACTAAGTACTTATTTGAGTACGAGCGGGTACGGGCAGTCGCGAGACATTGAGTTTCGGTTAACTTTTATTTCGGTAAACGCGTATCGGGTAACGGCTAACAATTTAGGAGCGTGACATAACCCGGTCGGGTATCAGGTGTTCAGATTTTGAAAAAAAAAATGTCTGTTTCGGGTATCTAAAATTTTGACTTTTGCGACCTTTGATTATTACCCGGTACGTGTTACGAGTTTACGAAGAAAAAGTTAACCGAAACTCGATTTCCAACGATTACCCGTACACACCCATACCCCAATAAGTACAAAATTAGTGGTACATCTCCCTTTATACCTTCCACGATACCAAGAGTGTAAAGTACAATAGTGGTGGATAGTATGGACACAACATTACCCTATTCTATACATTTCGCATCACTACCCAATCTACGGGCACTTGTATAAATTTTACTCATTACTCATCCTGTATTGCTGAAACGCTATATCGAATATCCCATGTTGTGTTACATCGCGATACAAAATTGCAAACGACTACAATATTGTAGTAAAAGTTTTTTTCTAATGTTTTCCTCAAACAACTAAGCGCCGTACCGATAAAACCTACCGCCGTACAAATAACGGAAAAAAATTGAAGTACAATTTGCGTCAGCTTCAAACGAAGAATATACTACATTTTGTGGTCTTGTGTTTCTAGACCCACGACCACGTCATGCCACGTCATTTTCATGCTTTACCTTGAAATGTATTGAAGATGAGTTTCAAAGTAAAGTATTACCAGAACAGAAATACGAAATTAAGTTTGAACGTTTTAAATGATTTCAAAAGTTTTCGACGAAAAGAAACTGTTTTTTTTTTGTTTTTGTCAGTTTGCATCCAGTACGTTTTTTCTTTTGCTGGTGTCTCAAGAATTCAATGTCATTTCACAATAAGCGGACAGGAGAGGCAAAAGGCAAAGGCATCTTCTTCAACCATTAGCAACACAGGGCTCGAACGCTGTACGTTTACAATGTCACGATCAAACATTGTAACATCACAAGCAGTTTCAAAAATTACGGCGACAACATAGATTGTAGTTTGTTGAAATTTATGTATTTTCTAGGTCTGTATTGGAAAAATAAATAGAGTGTTGGAAAAAGGTAATTAATAGTTCACTTTTGTATTTTAGTTAGAATGTAAAGAGAGAGAAAGAGAGGACCAAAGGCAGGCCATGATTGCTGCGTCATTTAGAAGGAGGCAGAATGAATTAGAAGGTATTTTACTAGTTTAACCAAAATAGTGTTTCTGGCCGGATTTCAACCGGGGTCTGCAGAATGCTATGTAGACCTACACCTTATCTATTAAGGCACTAACGAAACGACACACATGATATGTTTTACACATAGATATATATTGATCTAAAGGACTAATTTGCAGCAGACTAACGAAAACGCGCATTAATCAATTCATGCATGGAAGCGAATCGAAGCCGTATAAATACAACTGATCGGATGGCCACCTTACAGCCACCACCCACAATAAGCTTACGGCAGCCTTTGGGGATAGCCTCACGTGGTGCCACTTGGCGCCACATTATTTGATATCGGAGAAGATGGGAGGAGGAACCATGGCTCCCGATTTGGCAGATGTCACCTTATAGACCATGTCGTACAATGGCCGTACAATAAGTACATCGCCCATCGTACCTTCTTGTACTATATAGTGTTCCTATTGGACTAGGGTGTAGTAGTAGGTAGTTGTGAGTAGGCAGACCAAGACTTAGGGATATTTAGGTACCTCTCTCTAAGAGAGCTTGTAACTATAAAGGTCATCTTTGACCAGCCACAACTTAATGCTCGCGTGAGCAAATTCAGTAAGTCTTTTTGCTGCGGACTCAGGGGAGTCCAAGCTACACAGGGGTGTAGTCGGTCAGAGTCTTTGCGTGCTAGGGTGGCACTTATTCAGTGGGAAAGTCAAAGTGGGGAATATTGTCCAAAACACATATTCAAGCTTTGCATTCTGTGGTGGAACTGAGCACACAGAAGGTCTTCTCTTCACAGGGGTGACTGTGTATTAGGGTTCTGATTGTCAAGGGATCATTCATTTGGGTTTATATCAACTTGGAGTCGGCACTATCTAGATTAGCTTCTTTTGGATCTGCGAATTCTGTGGGCAATTGAGCCTATAGAATTTCACAATAAGTGCCTTGTAGGACGACATAATGGAGAAGTGCTACAAATGTTACTGAAAGTATCGTTTACTGAAAATGCCCGATGGACCACCCCAAGAATTTAAAAGCCTTTGCAACCCCCTCACATGTTGCACCTCCAATGGGGGCGGGGTGGGGGGTGGGAGAGATTTTCCTTGCGATTTAGCATACGATTTTACGTGCTATTCACCGTACGATTTACCGTACTAAATATGTAGGGACCCCCACCTCCTACCAAATGTATCGTGATATTTTTTGTTGGTCCTTTAGCGATATATTGAGCCCTCAAACCGTTCAATATTCAATATATTGAATGTTGAATCTATCGCAATAATCTTTCACCCGAGATACAACAGTAATATCCGCTATTATCTGTGTTCACATGTTCAAAGTTTGAATTCACAAGTTCGCTCCATTTTCCTTTAGTCTTTATTACCACGAATCAAATGCGAGTCTTTTTCTCGTGTCGACGGTATTACCTGACACTTTTAACTTTTTGTATACTTTTGTACAAAATTATCGAGCGGTTAGGGTACAGATTGGAAAATTCCGCATAGTACATTAAATCATTTAAATACCTTCTTATAGCTTATTCCCACGGAAGCATTTGTAACTTTTTGCCCATTCCGATAATTTTCCCAGAACTCATCTGAAAACGGGTCTTGCTCACACGAAATGTTTGGCATGTAACTCCGATTGAAGGTGTCTAGTGACACGTCACACGCTTCGACGTCATCAAACATAGGCAGGAAAACAAACCTGCAGTTTTTCAAAGTTACTAATACGCCCCCCTTTTCCCTTCCGCCGCGAAGTTGGACAGTTTTTCCATGCGAAAACAATGAAATAGCCGTTCCGATGTTGTTTTTTCTTCGTCAACATTTGGGTTTACCGTTGGCCTATTTCAAAGAAAGAAGCAGCCTTAACCTGACTTCAATATCCTCAACGTGACTTCAATATCCTCAAATATTTTCAGGAAGTTCTATTGTACGGGTTTCCATGAACTTTCGAGAACAACAAAGTCATTGCTCGGAAAGCCGTACATTATTCGAACGCCCGTCTGTGTCGGAAGTGATTTTTTTTCCTGTGGGAATAGGCTATGAGTTAGGGTGAAGTTCCATCAGACGAAAAGTGAGGTTGTTTACTGAATTTTGGACCTCTCCGTACTACTCTGTACCTCGAACAGCATTACAGAGAATTCTGCCAATATTCTCCAGATTTCCAAGAGGTGACAATGACCGTTGGATATTTTTTCGTGAAGCATTCGCTTTGAAAATTTATAAAACTTAAGCCGCGACACGCTGGATAATGAGCATACGTGTCAGGATGACAACCAACATAAATCAAAAAAATTCGCACATGGTATATACATTCAAAAATCTAACCGAAAACACAAAAGAAATCTCGTAACGCAGTTTTGTCATGTTATTTTTGTTGGCGCCCATTCGTCACACTATTTCTGGCAACGCTCATTTGTCACGCGAAAAACCAGGAACCCTAAAATAATGAGCAGGTACCCGACAAGGCGTTTGCAAAGAGTACAAAAGTTGTGTTGTACGATGACCTGGTGCGCACGTACCTTGTACGCAAATGAAGATTTTTGGTTTGTGTTAAAATCATTGTCGATATATAATATCCGGTTTTATCTTAGGTGGAATCACTGAGTTTCGAACACATCGATTACAGACTAACATCGTTCAATATATAGCATCTTGACGCTGGCATTACAATTACATAAATTTTCTGTTGTAACTTTACCCTTAGCGTAATTCATTTAAGTAAATAGTTTCGATATTAAGGTAAAGGAAAAATAGCCCCTAAAAATGTAATTTAGGGGCGCTAAATTAGTGTTATTAACACTATCATCAATTCACGGCGTACTGTATTGCTATTTTCCAAAGTTTATAGCAGAATATATTTTGAAGCTACAGTACAGTACACCGCGAATCGAAATTAGAGTAATATACACTAATTTTGTCACCCCAAATTTTGACTCTATCGCTATAAATAGAGTACATTATTCTTAATTATTCTTTACGTTATTTAAGGTACTTTTTGAATGAGCGTTAATAACTCTAATACAGTGCCATTTTAAATAGTGTGGCGTACGGTTGTTGTCTGACCGTGCAAAATTGTACTTTATTAAGTAAAAAAGTACAAATAATGATTTAATACAGGCCGTTATCGTGTAACTGCTTTTTAACAAACGCGTAGTGCAAACGTCAGTGACGATAAACTGTACGTTTTGTCAGATTCTGTACGAATACCTAATTTACAGTAGAGATATTCAGCGCGTCAAATTAGAATACTTAAATAAATTAGAGTAAATTCCTTTTTGAAAAAGTTCTATCTCACAAATTAGAGTTTATAACTCTATTAATTTTTTTCTCTTTTTTTACTCTAATTTTTTCTTTACTCTAATTACGTTTCGCGGTGTACTGAACTTAACAGTACAATACTGTAGCGACGTTAAAGATTTGAAAATTTCCATTTTTTATTTTTTTTATATGGTTGTCCTACAAGGTGGAGTCGAATTCTCGATTTTCCCTCGTAGGCATGCGGCTGCGCGTGCGAGTCTCGATCCGAAGACCTACACGGGCGTCTATGAGGATAAAGCATTTCCCTCTAGTGGGAACACCTGGATTCTATTCGCGTCAATGTTTTTTTTGACACTTATTAAAATCAATTTTCTGACGTCCACACTTATGGGAATGTCAATCTGACGGTTTGCATGGAAAGTGTAAAGATCTTATCGTACAATCGACGGTCTCCAAATTAGGCATGTGTGTACGGAGAAAGCTGATTAAACTTTAAAGTGACAAAGAAATCATTGACGCTACAGTAATAGCGATGCGCGTTAAAGGTTTCAACTTTCCGAATATTTTCGCACGGTAAAAACAAAACTACGTGGACGAGAAATAATCCATCCCGTAGATGTGTTCACACATGGAGTAGAGAATTCGTCAGAATTTTTTGACTTTCTGCGCGATACTGCTCCCGCTTTTTTTGTACTTCGAACGGCCATGCCCGCATGCTCCGGACAACGGCTTCATTTTCCGTCCAACCTTTCCCCTTAGTAACTCCTACAATCTCATGCCACTTTGCCCAGCTTCTCTCCAAGCTCTTCGTCTATCTCCATCTCTTCTTTCTGTTTTGCTCTCTCTTGACTTGACTTTCTCTTTCTATCTCTCTCTATCTCTCCATATCTCTTTTTATCGCTGCAACCAGTAACTGCTTTATTTGTACAGTGGAAAGGAAACAGAGGGAAAGAAGTTCACTACAGAGCCAAAGGCTTATTATTTATTTGTGCTCCCTATTGTTTGATTCTTCAATTGAATAACTTTGAATCCTTCTGGCCGTAGTCTCTCTCTCTCTCTCTCTCTCTCTCTCTCTATTCAGTACTCCAACGTATCATATTTTCTTCTTACATACATAAGAAATAAAGAATATTAATACAGAGGCACGGTTCTTATTTGTTCGCATTTCTGCTTATTTGGTTGATAAAGTGTAGTATTCTTCATATACTTATTCATCTAAAGTTTTTTCGGATAGTTATTGATTGCGGTATTAATCTCGTAGAACTGGAGAAGATTTGGAGGAGCTTTTCTATTTCAGTTTTTGCTTCCAGAGGTTTTGTTCACTATGGAGATTCTTTCAGAGGAGGATAAACATATCCATCCTATATTAGGTTATCCCGTAGGATATGCAAGGCTGTGCACATATTCAGTACTGAAGAAAGGGATTTTTATGCCCTATAGCAAAGGGCCACCTCAATATTTTCTGCCATACGCCATTTCTCTGGAAGATGTAAGTTAGAGAGATTTTTTGTTTTTAAGTTTGAATTTCTGTTATTGGAATTTCTGGTTGATTGTTACAGAGATTCTCTATTTTGAAGTTTTATTTTCTGTTTGGTAAGTTGATTTTCTGTTTTGTTTGTCAAGTTTGGTATAATATCATTTCAGTGTACAAACACATTCTGGTTGATTGGTACAGAGATTTTTCTATTTTTAAGCTCGGTACAAAATTATAAAAGGTAGGAAATATTTAGTATTCCTGGTTGATTGTTGCAGATTATTTTTTGTTCTTAAGTTTGGTATAAATTATAGGAAGCTTTTTAAAGTCCTGATTGATAGATCAGATAAAAAGAATTAAAGAATATACATTCCACTTTTTTTGTTTGGTACAGTCTGGAAAGTCATTGTTGTCGGGACATTATTAAGGTCTTGATTCACCAATAATTAAAGTAGGAGAGAGTTGAAGTAAAGGAAATTTGAATGTGTGTAGTATTCTTATGTTTTACTGACAAATATTGAGTAAAAATTGCACTGATTGACAGGTTGATAAATTAAAGAATGTAAAAGAACAAAGTGCGTCTGCGATTGATGTATAATATATAGTTTTGTGAATCTTACTTCTTTCTGTGACTTTTAATAATGTTCTGTATACATTTTTTTTTTTTTACATGTTTGCGTCTTGCTATCTGTTTTAAATTCCTCAACAGATTTGCTGTCTTAGATTTATCATTCAAGAGACTGACTCACGAGCCTGACATCCACTTCTTTGTCACAATTGCAGTGTACAGTTTCTGAGCGCTTTCTGAGTCTTTTTATGACGTTTCTGTTTTTTTTGTTTTTTTAAACAGAAAAAGAAAGTACAGGAGCTTGACTCACTTTTTGTTAGAGTGCCCGAAGATGAGAGAGATGATCCAAACACGACGTCCTTTAAGGACGCTCTTTGGCGGAGGCTTCCACACTTGGAGTAAGACTTATTGGCTAAAACAGTACACGTGCAAACAAAAGTGCACCCGAAAAAGTGCACGTAATTCAGAGTTATCTATGTCCAATACATGTACCTCAGAGTTAATGCAGTCAACAATTCTTGTGGCCGTAGTTCGAATCATGCTTTGTTCTAGTTTTCATTTGTCAAGCTGTTGCTCTTTGTAAATCCGTTAGCTGATCACCTTTCTAATGGGAGCATCATGAAATAACATTGTTGTTAAGATGAAAAAGAACTGGATGCCTTGACAGCTGAGAAGTCACCAGAAACGTGTTTGTTGAACACAAAAGCTTAATATCGGCTTCTCACGTTTAATACTCTGAGAATCATAAGTGTACACTTCTGCTGATATTTCTATGTTAATGCTTACCAGACCCTTTCATTCTCATTGTCCCGGCGAATACTGTCTTGTGACAATTAAATGTAACTGACTGTTGACATTCACAGTCATAATTGGATGTCCCTTGTTCTGCTTGATACTTTATGCCTGTCTTTCTCACTTACCTGCTTTTACTTTGCGTTAATTTGCTTCCATGAACTTCGTTTTGAGTCACTTTCTGCTGCTTCACTCCACTTTTCTTTATGTTGCTTCACTTTGCATGATGTCACTTCACGTTTGCTTCCCTTTGCTTCCCGTTGCTTAACTTTCTCCTCTACTTTTCCCCTGTTTTCTTCACACTTTCACCTTTCATTCACTTTGCTTCACTTCACCCTCGGTTTCTCTTGGCTTTTATTTTTTGTTCCACTTTATTCCACTTTGCTTTACTTGCTTTACTTACTGTACTTGCTTTATTTACGCTATGTATTTCACTTACTTTACTTACTTTACTGACACTGTTTGCTGCTTTAGAGCTGCAGACTTTGATTCCGATATGTTTCTCCACTTTGTTTCACTTCACTTTCATTCAACTTGGCTTCATTTTTGCTTCACTTTGGTTTGCTTACCTTTTCTTTGTTTGCTGCTGCAGAGCTGCAGGATTTGATTCTGATTTGTTCCGAGTGGATTGTTACGGCAATGTTCTCTATCGCGACGCGGATGATGGCTCGCCTTTGGCATGGACAATTGACCATTGGTTCCCTCGTTGCCGTAAGTTTATTAAACAATAGAAGAAAGTCTTATTATGTCATTGACTATTGGTTCCCTCGCTGCCATAAGCTTACGATACAAAATAAGAAAGTCTCATTATTTGTAATTGCCTTGTTACCACAAAAAGAAAGTCTGGCTTTTGTTCTTGCTCTCTACTCTTGTTTGCCAGCCCTATTATACGTCTGGTCGATTTTAAACCCGACCTTTTTGTTCACTGATGGCCTTCATCATTCCATTTTGTGGCCTTGTTTAGTAATGCGAATGATATATTCATATGTATCATGTCTTCATCTGTAGATTTTAAATAATGTATGCATGTACCATGAACACACAGATTGTACCTTGAGCACACCAGTACAATTCAACAGTACATTTGATGAATTTTCAAACATGAATGTTGTCCTGTCTGACTTTCAGATGATAACTAAGCCTCCGTTTGGAATGTACTTCAACAGGTGGTGGCCTTACAGTTTTGGACAATCTTCATGTTGTTCAGCGCTTGGCGAATGCCCGGAAACACGGGCGACTTGAGTTTCTAATCCCCCATTGGGAACTTTCCGTTGGAGTATCTGTAGAGCTATTTCTAACAGTGTTCTCCTCGGATAACGATGATTTCAGGTACTAAAATCTTGTCTTTTGCTCTTTTTAAACCAATCCTGGATGTGGACATAATCTTTCGTCTAACTTGATGGCACTCATCGTTCATGTTTGCACGTCCTTTCTATTCCATTTTAGTCTTCATTATTTAACTTCCATTGACACTTTTCTCTGTTGCTTCTGCAGGGACCGAGCTCAGGCATTATTTTTTAAGAAAGAAGAGGCAGATTGTGCAGCAAACAAGCAACTTGATAGTGTCTTCCATCACAGATTTCCACCACAGTTTAATAGTCGCAAACGAGAAGTGGGACGCTCGGCTGCTGCAATTGGAAATGTCCCTTCAATGTTTACATTGGTTGCTACCTCTGTTTCCTCCAGTATGTTTCCTTAACTGCCTTTGCATAGTAACTGCATCAGTAAGTTGCATTATGGTATGCTATTATAATATTCTTATAATTTTGTTTTGTTCACGCTGGTTTTCCCGTCTTCAAGAATTCTTCCATCTGATTGTACAAAAAAATATTCCAGAAAATCGCCCAGTTTTTCATAAGTAGAATATGAATAGAATGGAATTCCTTGGGAAGAATTTGATATCAAACCACAACTTTTGACATTTTGTAACTTAGGAGAATAAAATAGTAATTCTAGCTTGACAATGCAAGGTGATTTATTTGAAATTTGAGTTGATGCAGGCAATGCCCGGTCAAAGAGGTTACAAATAACATGGACAAAGGAAGAGGAAGAAGCCCTTAAACGCAGTGTTGCAAACCATGGAGACTGTTCATGGGAAATTATTCAGAAGAACGAGCTGGCACTTATGAGGAAGACTCCTGGACAATGCAAAGATAAGGTGTGTAAGAAGATGTGGTTGCTCTATGTCTCGACACATAACAGGTAGTTTACCTTTTTTGTCTTCATTTTTTTTTTTTTGTCTGAGACAATTGTTGTGGAGGTTAGATGATGGATGGAGAGAGAAACGCAATGAGGAACCAGCATACAAGCCGCAAATACATGAGCAATAAGAAAGATTCTCCTTTCTTTATCAAACTTCTATTCATCCCTGACAATAATCTCTACACTGTATTTGCAGTGGTTTAAATTAGAGAAAAGGAACGGCAACATACATGTAAAACCTGAAATTTGTGACTCTAACACAGAGGAGGTTGAAGAAGATAACGAGCCAGTGGAAGATGAGACAACTGAAGGAGACATGATTCAGCTCCAGGAGGAGATTATGGAAAACAACATATATCTTCAGGTACTATCCTCTTTTAAGGATGTCAGTTCTTCAAGATGTTTCGTAAACTGGTTTTTTCCATGGAGGATGGAATCTGTTGCGTGAGATAATGAAACGATGTTGTTCTTAATAGTGAATCTCCGGTTTTAGACGACTTCTATCATTTTTTTTGTTATTATTTTAGCATTTTTAATAATTAAAACCTGGCAGGTCCTATCTATGTTGTTAAACTCTAGTATATTGCATGCATTTGCTATAGACTGATCGTTTGTGTAAAATCATACCTTTGTAGAGTTCATCAAAAAATTGTTGAAAAATTGCCGGTACGTGGTTTTCGAAGCTATTAGACAAATTAGATCTTATTGTAATATAAATTATGAATGGAAAAAAACGACCTATTTACTGTATCTAAGCTGATTGTAAAGATTTTGAGGACTCAACTAGGCAATTCTGTTCGCAGGCTGAAGAGGAGAAATTGCTTCATTTAAAGCACGCAACTGCAGAAGCGAGGGGAAGACGAGCCCAACAAGAACAGCGTCGTAAGGAACTTTCTCGTCGTATTCGAGATATGCAGTACCAGTGAGTGACTTCTACGTTTATGGATTGTCAGTATATTTAAAATTTATAAATTACAAGTTTAGAATCTTTTCTTGTTTCTATACCTGCCAGGTAGTTCTTACAAAGCTGAATTTAAGAACCACATTTCCCTTGGTTTTCTCCAGATGCTGTTGAAAAATTAAGATAAAATTTTGAAAGTTTATTCGATTATAAATGTGGTAGTCATCTTCAAAAATCAGCCACAATCACACCTTTTATTTTCACACCAGACAATCGCAATTAGGGAACTCGATAATTGTCAGTGCGGATAATCAATCCTCAATCAAGAAAATCTACATGTGATCGGTGTGTTTCAAAGACTGGAGAATTGCAAGCATAATGATAATCAATCTTGGAAAAAAGGCTCTCTTTAATGGGGTAAATTTTAGCACTGAGTCCTATCACTTTCTTTTGCAGGATGAAAGAATTGATTGAGCTTGGAGATATTGATCAAGAAACTTGTCTGGACCTTGAGGTCCAATTGAAGAAAACAGAGGCAGCCCTTTATGATGCGCAAAGTAAATCTGCAAGCTCTCAAAACAATAATAATTCCATGTTATCCATTATACCATACAGATCTCCAGAGAACCATGTAATTTCAAAGGAGGCACTGATGGTTGTAGAAGGGGAAAAGAAGAGAATTGCATCTGAAAGTGAAGATATTCAAAATCCAATCGCTGATACATCACATGTAGACTTCACGGAGAATTCAGAATACCGAGTGTCAAAAATACAAAGAATCATTCAGAAGACACAGGACAATGAAAAACAAACTGAACAAAGAGAGGATTCCGCAAAAGAACAAAAATGTTTGACGAATAAAGAGGAGACAGCTGGTTCTTCAAAACCGCCACTATCAACAAGACAAGTTTCTTCCAAAAAACAACTTTTTGTTGATATGGGTGTTATTCCAAATAGTGTGACTACATTTACAGGACAGGGGACGCTCAATACTAATGGCTCTACAGGAAGTGACACAAGGTTTTATTTTCCTTTACAGACACCTGCCAGTCCAATTCCGGTTGCTCATCTGAACAGTTTCGAACCAACAGAATCAGACTGGGATCTTTGTCCATGGGGAAGGTCAAGTTTGGATGCTAGTATACAAGCTTCACTGAGAGGAAGCAGAGCTTCTTTGAATTCAGATGTCGGGGAGAGTACATTAACTACCGTGGCAGTTAAGGCCGATTTAGTTTCTAAGGAAGTAGAAACTCAAGATAGTGACAATTTGGAATTAAAGACAGCAATACAATCCATTAGCAATGTAATGGAGAAGAATGAAGATGGAGAGGTCGCCCTATTTGAAAATGACATGTTACAGGAGAAGAATCAGATTCACGGTGTGACAAATTTGACTTTGGCAGAAAAGAAGTCAGGTGGTGGTCGTCGATTGAAAAGGAGTTTCAGCAATAGAGCAAGGGCACCCAAACTTGCCCCTCTTGCAATTCCTCAACAAGATGAAGCAGTTATTTTGGAAGATTATCTGAGCGACGAGGAAAACGAAGAAGTATTTGAAACAGAGAAGGATGCTGCTGATGATGACGGGGAAATTGACGTGATGAGTGCCTTAGCTGAATTAAAAGCCATTGAATTTGCAGACGAAACCCCAGAACAACCACAGGAAGATGAAAATGATAAGGAAAATCTATCTCCTTCTTTTGCGTCATTTCAGCATCAATCTCAACAGCAAGGTGTTTCTTTGTCAGCAATTAAGACTTCAGCTGAAAATGTTACTTCAAAATTGGAGACTGGTAGTCATGAGACCGACTCTCTTCCAGCTTCTGAAAAGGGATCCATAAACTTGAAGAAGGCAATTAGCAAGGAGAGTCAATTGGATGTCCTTTTAGTGCCTGAAGAAACAACTTCAGAAACAATTTCTGGAGAGATAAAATCCGTTACTGTCCAGAGTGATAAGAGTCCGTTTGTTTTGAAAACAGGGAGTTTCAAGGAAGAGGAAGACATCGTTTTTCAGACAGGTGGACTGGACGACTTCACTATTGTCTCCAAGTTTGGTGTTCTTGAAACTATTGAAAATGACGTGAATACAAAGTCCGGGCCAACAAACCATCTGAAACAGAGGAATCCAGTCAATTCTCAGGATCGAAAAGATGTTCCTGTCGGCGTTCTTGAACCAAGCACCAGTTTAAACAGTAATATACCAACCTTTCCATCTCGAATACCGTCAAAACGATTCCCGTATGCAACAGAAATGTCAGAAAATGTCCCACCAGAAAATGTCCAACAAAGGGGTGCAGCTATTTCAGAAGTGCAACAATGGGTGGAACAAGCTGCTGCAAATTCTGATGTCAATATTAATAATCTCGCCAGTCGTGATTCTCTGGTCAGAGCTTTTGCTCAACTTTTATCAGTACCTCCAGGAACTCCTCCTATGGCAGAAACAACTCCAAGTACAAGTATTTTTCTTCAGCAGAATGCTTCCCCTATGGCTCCAATGGCTCCTCCTCCTACTCCAGCAGGACAAACATTATCACTCTCTCAACCTCTCTCTCCAGGCGCTTTGGGTCCCATCCTGGCTTGTTTTGCTGAACAAGGAATTTTGCCATGGACTGCCCCTTCTGGCCTTCCCCCCACTCCAAATTGTCCCCCTCCTACCCCATCTGTGGGAAATGACTTCCTTTTATCGCTAATCACTCCCACTCGTATTGCTGATCATCTTCAACCCTATGCTATTCAAGAAGACGAGAGCAGTTCAAGCACTCCATTTGGAGAAGTTGATATAAAGAACAACTATTCCTTATCTTTCTCTTCAACTCCTCCAGCCTCACCTTTCAAAACTCCTCCAGAAGTCCCCCAAACTCCTCCTACTCCTCCACCACTCTTGAGTCCTTCTAAGAATTCCTTAACTCCTCCTGTCTCTCCTCTCCTCCCGGCACCTCCTCCTCCAACTCCAGCAGCTACTCCGGGACCTAAAAGTTTAAGTTCTGACAAATCTTTTTCAACTCCAGTAACAAAAACAATTACCAAACCAAGTCCAGAAATGTCGCAAATCCCAACATTTTCCAGAGCCTCTCCGGTCAACCAACGAACTCCTCCTACCTCTGCAATGACTTCTTCCTCTTCTATTCTCTCTAAACCATCTCCATCTATTCTCCTAAACCTTGTGGCAACTCGACTTTTGGAAGAGGAACGAGGGAGCAAAATTGGCAAACAAACCCCTCCTCGAAGGTCAAACCACTTGAAATTGGTTGAAGCTTTTCGAGAAGAACAAGAAAGACAAGAACGTCTACAGAAAAGTCTTTCTTTGAGATCCCTCCCTTCAGAACGGAACAACATCTACCCTGGTCTTTCTTCACAGAAGTTTCAAGATGACGAGAGACAGGAACGACTGAAGAAAACTTTATCCCTGAGATCTCTTGCACCGGATTATATTTCAAATCAAACTTCCGGAAAACATGAATCTCGTGGAAACACAAAATTTTCAACGGAAACAGAGAAGCGTAGAAACGCTTCTTCTCCTCAAGTCTCCCCCTCTCCTTCCAGTAACCCTCAGTATAAGAGACACACTGTGGGGGAAACAACTGGACATCTGAACGGACATTCCCGAACTTCTGCTATGGGAAGAGACGTCGAACACATGAGAGGTGTTATGGAAAATGGGACGAATTCCCCTAGTTGTGGGTTAGAGAGAATGAGGTCTTTGACTCCTCCAAAATCTGACTCATACATTGCATTCTCACAAAAACCACCAGTGAATTTTCCCCATGAAACAAACCACTTTCCATCCTCCGGAGGAATGAGGCATGATCATCAGGTTCAAAAACCTCATGGAGGACAGATGATGTATTCAAGCCCAAGCCCACAAAGAGTGAGAGAATACCAAGAGAATGTCCACAGTTATAATGATCAAGGAAGGAACTTGGAAGGGAGAAGATGGAGTGGACATAATAACCGGTCACCTTATCGAGGAAGACGATACATGAAAGAGGGGGATAACTGGCATGAGGACATGGAGGGAATGGCTCCCATCTCTCGTGGCGGTTCTTCTGATCTCGATATTCACAAGTGAGTGATAAGCATTCCCTCTCCCTCACCTCCTCTCCCTCTCCCTCTACCACTGCCTCTCCCTCTACCTCTCTCTCTCTGGCTTAGTACAAAAGGTTAGAAAGTCTAACAATGAAAAGTTTTCGCATTTGAGAACCCACTCAACTTTAAATTCTTACATTGCTTGCTTGTTTGTTTCTTTTTTTTTTTTGTTTTCTTGCAGGATGGAACTTCAGAGCCCCCGAAATATAATGGCTCATGATGAATGTTGTGCTTGTGGATATAACGCCGAATCCGATCGTTCCAGTGAACAAGGGAACCATGGATACGACCAAATGGGGTATTACAGAGAACAGATTAAACCGGATATATACAACCAGAATGGAGGTTATAGAGAACATCAGTATCATCATGGGCCTTCTGACGCTCATCGACAACAAGAATTTCTTGTGGAGGATCGATCAGTTTCTCCTTACGGACATGGAAACGGACACTGGAAACAGGAATACAGTAAGACATTACCAGCCAAATTTGGGAATTCCATGCAAGGAGATAGAGACCGAGATTTTAACAAATGGGGTACAATTGGAGGTTCACGAGATCAGCCTAAACCACGAGGAGAGATAACCACTGTGCGGAGAAAATTAAAAACTGTGAAAATGTCAACAGTTGCCCATCACGGACTAGAGTCCAGCTGTAACAGTCGAAATACTGGTTCTAAATTTCACGAAGGACCGGAACCAGTACCAGAAATGCTTCTTGTGGTTCAACCTGACAGGTCCCAAAGAGAGGGAGAGGAAGAAGAAGATGGGAGGTTGGAGATTGAGGCAAATCAAGGACCAGAATTGACAAAACAAGAAAGATTGATCGGTTATGGAGAACGAATAAAGGATACGGGAGGAGTCTGGGATGCGAGTCGAGCACTTGTTATGGTGGATAAAGAGGAAGAGGGAGAGGAAAGATCCGTCAAAAAATGGTGGGTGGATGACCAATCTCTCCAGGTAACTCCTCTTAGGGAGAGACCAGGTGGTTTGGATAATCAAGATAGGAGCTTGTCAGATATGAGTGATGGAAAAGGAGTCAAAAAGACAGACAGCAACCGATTTAATGAAGGGAATCGAGGAGAGGCGACTAATGGGGGTGGATGGCTTTTTTACAAAGCAGCATTCCACCCAATGGGATGACTACAAATTGTTTGAATTTTTTGAGCAATTAATGCCATTTCAAAGGCAGTGAGGAAAACTTATGTGTATGGTTTAGCCGAAATTATGCGGAAATCCATGATATTGATTCACAGCGAAAAAACACAGCAATTGTTATTTGGAGGACAAAGAAAAGAATCGAGGCTGTTTCAGAGACGGCAGTAGAGATCAATAGGTAGGAGATCGGTAGGAGAGAAGATTGAAAAGAACGTAGAATCGAAAAGCTTTTTAGAGAGAGAGAGAGAGAGGAAGAGCACATATTAAACTTTTTAGGGTTTTACAGATTTGTTTGTGCTGAATTGGTGTGCTGAATTGGTATTCATTTTTGTTTTCGTAGTTTGTCGTATGTGGATATTTTTCGGGTTTTAGGGTTCAGAAACATTAGTGAAATTATCTGGAACAAAGGCAAGGCCACTTCCTTGTGGATAACCGTACTTTACGGAGGTGTGTTACTGGTATATGACAGATAGGATGTTACTGGTATATGACAGATAGGACATAGGAACAGGGTAGTACTTAGTCGGGAATAATCATTGACTTATGTGATTTGATATGGACACGATACTGTGATAATGAATTCAAAAAGTTGATGACACGCCAAAAAATTTGGTAATGAATATTTCGATAATGATGATTATGCTGTTTGAGAAGATGAAAAAATGCAACCCTATTTCAAGAATAAAAAATGAAGGAGAAAATCTGTACTTTGTACTTATAGAAAAAGATGTGTTGGGTTTGGACTTACAGGCAGGAATTGTTCTGGGCACTCGTGTTTTTAGAGAGATTAAACTATATAGTTTCCCAAAAAAATCATGGCAAATACTAACAGAAAAACATTATCCAGACTTTCTCCATTTTTTGTTTTTTTCTCCCCCTTGTTTTTGGTAATCCTTTAACCATAAAAGAGCCGGAAAAAGAAAACTACTAGGATCAGAATCCCTAAACTGATTTTTTTTAACTACTCAAAAACACATAGACTATTGCTCGAATCCATTATTACAGCGCGGTTGCTGGAAATCAGTCTTTGAGCGTAAAATTCTATGAATGATGACATGGTTGGATGAACATATTTTTAGAACCGGAATGGGGCCGGAAATCTTTTAAAAGTTGATTTGCATGGGATTTCACAATTTTTTTTTTTTTTAAAGGCGTTGGAATGGTATTCTAAAGGCTTAGGTCTGGAAACCTCTGCCTAATGAGCAAGGTTCTCAAGTACACATTACGTTAACTATATATACATATCCCACACAGATAGACATATTTATTCATGCATGTAAGCAATGATAATAGATATGTATTACTATTATATCATATTCATTCATATACCTATATAGTCATATATTATAGTTTTAGTGATGGCATCTGATACTTCACACAATAGGGACTCACCCATAAATTCTATTAACGCAAGCAATACTTTTACATGATCTACGTATGAATATGGGTATCCCATTTCCCATCAGATTAATGAGTTATGAATAGATTGTCCGTAACATCACTACAACAAACAAACCACACCGACAAGATCCCTCCCTTACAACATTTCCAATACATGAAACAATCTATGCCATTTCACACAAATCCCAGGCATCAAATTCAACACTCTCAGAAAGGGTAGGGTGTTTTGTAAAAGGCTCATTTTGGTTGTTTTTTATTATTGGAGTTCATTTATTCAGGGTAAAACAACCCTGTGGATACCAAAACTGTGAAATACAATTCTTAACCTCTCCAAAAGGACTACCTGCCAACTACGCAAACCATCGGCCAATTACGTCTCAAAATATCTTTTAGGTGACACATTTCTTTGATTTCTTTTTCTATTTTGATAACTAACATGTCTTATATTTCACCTGTAACGAATTACAAAAAATAAACCCTCATTCTTGGCTTGAAAAAATGATAGGTTGCTTTTTACATAAGTTATAGCCAATGCTGTAAAAATTAACTTCTAATTAATTGCTATGTTTCCGGAATTTTCTTCGCTATCGAAGCCTCGATCCATAACCCAATCGTAAAAAAGTTACACTATATTCTTACTTGTAGCCCTCCCATGTCAAAACTCACGAGAAAAATATCATTCACTCACCGATCCCTTCTTTTTTTCTCCATCGACAATGGCCAATGTCCCGTCAACAAGCTCCATTCTTTCTGTTGACTGTAAAACTGACCAATTAGGCGACTTCGTCGCTCGAAGCCATCTGAAATCATTAACTTTTTGCCATAACTCGTTCTCCTCTTCAAGATTTGCGCCTTTCAAGTCCTTTTCAATGCCGTCATATTGAAAACAGTACGGAGCAAATCTGACACCTGTCGTATTCTCGACAATTGGTTGACTCCGTACTCGTAAGTAAAAATCAGTTTCTTTTGAAGAATGGATTCTTATTTGATGAGCAGCAATCACTAACACACTTTTTTCCACTCCTTCAATATGTGCTGCCCCTTCTACTGGTCCCATGAAGACTCGACAATTAATTAACTTATGAATAAAGACCGCCGAAAGGGTTCCATGAACATAAACACTACAATTTTGTAAGTTCTGCAAACTGAGCTCACAACCATGAACGTCAACTTCCTTTAAAAAGAACGTTTCATTTATCTTATCTCTTAAATCCACAGAAGACATGGTGGTCTCTTCTTGCACTAGGTTTCTGAAACCAACATCAACTTTCTTCTCTTCTTTCACACATCCTCCAATGCTTGTCTCCCCACTTTTGCTACAATATTCTCCATCTTTTTCTTCCTTTTCCACTACCTCCTTTTTCCTTCCTTCTTCCTCCTCTTGTTTCTCTTGCTTCATTAAAACCTCCTTCTCCTTCTCTGATCTCTCTCCCTTTCCATTCTCCGAAATCCCCCCTTTAGATTCTTCTGTTTTCACCTTTCTTTCTCTGTTCCTGGAAAAGGAAAACTTGACACGTGGCAAAAGATTAGCCTTTTTAGCCGCAAGTTCCTCCTTTACCTCTGTCAACTCTGACTGTACTCCCTTCAAATTTCTCTGAGGGAGATAATAAACTGCTCCTGCAACAGCTTCTTCCAAAACCCTAATTTGCTCCGAAAACCCTAAAATTGCAGTCTCCACTGGTACATCTCTAGTCTCCGAACCCATGGCTGTCTTAATCTCCTCCAACTGTTTGCGAAAATAGCCATAAAAAGCATCCGCTTTTTCCGAAGGATCTTCTTTATCCTCAGCCTGTATCCTCCTCTTCTCTGCTTCTTCCTTTCTATGCTCATCTTGCGTGACAAGAATTCGAAGTTTCTCGGCATGGCGTCTCGCAAGAGCTTCGTCTGTGAGATCATCATTGACATGATTGAATTCCATGGCTGCCAATGACCTGACACTGTTAGGATTAGGGTTAGAAATAACTTCGGGTTTAGGTTTACATTAAGGTTTAGGTTTACATTAAAGTTTAGGTTTACATTAAGGTTTAGGTTTACATTAAAGTTTAGGTTTACATTAAAGTTTAGGTTTACATTAAGGTTTAGGTTTAGGTTTAGGTTTAGGTTTAGTGTTAGGATTAGGGTTACATCCGGCTTTAGGTTTAGCCGTTTAGGATTAGGTTTGGTGCAGGTTTAGGACTTTTAGGACTTCCAGCACTAAGAAGTTCAGCATAGATGTCCAATTCGTACGGATTTGGGCTTTTCGATTCGCGTGTTTCGTAAATTTCGTAAATTTCGTACCATAGTTCAAAAGTAGGCGTTTCTATTGTAGGTCTTTTGTCGGCGCCTTCATCGTAAGTTGTGTTATGGGCTTTTCATGTGATCGTCTTAAGTCACTGCTTTGATCAGCAACCGTCCGATCGTCCAAATCTGACGATAGTCCTATCGTAAGTTGTGTTATAGGCTTTTCATGTGATCTTCTTAGATCGCTACTTTGATCAGCGACCGTCCGATCGTCCGAATCTGACGGATTAAATAAGAAGTCCCTCAAAACTCATAGAAAAAGATTTTTTTGTCCATTTTTTTTTTCAAATTTAGACATGACATTTAATTCTCTATCAATCCATGTGCAACTCAACCCTGTACTATTTTATTTCATTTTGCGGCCAATACAATATGGGTCTTAAGGGTATATTGTATTTTTTGCGTACAATAGGCATATTGTATGGGTGTACTTTCACCTACTTTTGAACAATGTTTCGTACGTTTCACATTGTACGAAAAATTTGAACTAGTCTGATAGGTATTCCTCTTTAGGTTTGCTTCTGCTAACATGTCTGATAATGGCTCAGCTCCTGCTGCAAGTGCCCCTATTGGCCCTAGTGCTTCACCTGCTCCTCTAGGGACGAATATCCCAGCTGGTGCAAGTGTGACTCAAAGTGCAAGTGGATCGCAGCCGAGTCAATATGTCCATGACCTTCAACATCGTTTCCATGTGAGTGTCGCCCAAGGATGATAACGCGAGCCACAAACTGTTTTTGTGAAAATAGGGTTTCTCCCAAGGATAAGGAAAGCCTAAGGTTTCTCCCACGGATAAGGAAAGCATAGGGTTTCTCCCACGGATAAGGAAAGCCTTTGCTGATAGTGGACAACTGTGCGCCCTTCTTGACTATGTGTCTCTTTAATGGCGACAACCTCTGTCAATGATGGAAGGTGCACCTCCCCAAAGCCTAAAATCAAGGCATTGGAGGTGAAGACACGATTGATCATTTCTTCCAGGACGAACACGTAGGAAGAAGATTCGTCCGTTTGTCGTTCCTCGAAAGACCTCAGTTAACTTACAATCTGGAGCGTGGCAGGTCACCTCCCTTGTCCATGTCCTCTGCAAAAGGTTTGAGTGGAGGGTCATTGTGAGGAGAAGAAACTTTGATAGTTTTATGTCGGAGCGTTGAGATCGTCCCCTTTTTGCCGACTCTTGTTGCTTTGGGCGGACTATCCCTCTCGACCCCTTCTAATAGGAACATAAATCCTTTTTTAGGGTTTTTTAGTGTTTTTACGGTTTTTTAGGGTTTATAAAAATTTTGAGTTCTATCCTTGGCTTAGAGTCGAGGAGAACTTGCCAATCTGATAATCTTATCTAGAGAGGTGAAGAGCCCTCGCGGCAACGTCCTTGGCGGAAATACGACCCTTCTAAGACTTAATTGTATCGATCTTTTCGATACTTTTGGATGATGGAACTTCAAACAACATGACTTTGAGAACCTTAGTCAACTTCCCAACCAAATCAATCTAAATATGACATATTCTCTATATAACAAGGACCTTATGCTACAAGATTAGGGAAGAAACTCATAGCTTCCCGGCCTGTGCATCCTTTTTTATATTTTTTTCGCTTACGTCCAACTCTCAAATTTAAGTAGTCGTGCAATATGATGCGACAGATATGCATGGTGTAGCAAAGATTTATAAAAGAAGCAAGATGGAAAAATTGGACGTAGAAGTCTCTCCTTAGTATAAAGCTAGACCTTACACGATAGAAAAAACCCAGAAGTCTTATTTGTAAAGAATTTATATTTCCAAAAGTCGTTATTGTTACAAAGAGCGCGAGGTTTGACCCCTCCACAACTTGGGACTACACTGCACCAATACGTTGACACAATCCCTTTTTGGAAGTATCATTTCCCCACCTAATTCCAATTCATACGGGTAAGATCTACCTTTCTAGCACTGTGGGGTCCATCAAATTGGTGGCCGCCGATGATCTGCATGCATCTACGCCAAAAAAATTGTATGTCTATGTGCATGTGAAAACTTGTGCCAGCAGGGCCTTGTCCCCAGGTGGGTAAGTCCTTTGTAACCCTCGCAATAGCTACTTTGACCTTGACAAAGAAACACTCTATGCTCTAGTGTAAGTGGGTGTTCCTATTCTTGAGCAAATCTGCTATAGCCCCTTTGGTAGATACAAGTGCTAAATCTAATAATATCTCTACACTCACAGTCGTGGGGCGAGAATGATATCAACGCATCTGTCTGGGTCCACGGCTTGGCCACGAGGAGTTGTATGAAGTGCCCAACCTTAGAAGTAGAAGCGTCCTCTATGTTGTCCCCCAACCACATGGGAGTTGTCCTTGTGGGGGAGGATTTCCCGCCATCGCCTTTGTCCACTTGCGTCGGGGCTTTTTCCGGGCTGTGAAATTTTCCGCGTCGTTTGTAAAGGGTTGACACGGCTTGGCGTTTGAACCCAATGATGTGTACTTACGTACACCTCTCAACGTCCCTCGGTTTAAGAGTCCAGTTGGGCATGACATCACGCAATTCTTATTTAATTTCTGTTTTAATATTTTTTTGTGTACTTAATGTACTTTAATGAGTACTCAACGCAATATTTCTATACTAAAATTGTACTTTAATTGTATTGTTGCTATACTTAACTAAATATTTATCAAATGACAAACATTTGGCTTTATTTTGTAAAAAAAAAATTGCCAATTAATTCCAATAACCGGTCCCAATCCACATCTCTATTAAAAATTTATATTATTCCTACTTTAAAAGGAGTTATGATAATGTGCATTTATTGTTGGTTCAGAGGCTCTATGGTGTGGACCTCATCAACCAATAATTTCTAGAAAATCATTTGCATCTCTTTAACCAATGTTTATAATGTGCGAAAACAATAGGAAGCTTTTCATAATGTTCTTTCGTACAGTAAGCACATTAAAAGCAAAATATCTGAGTAGTTCGCGGACTGTTTGGGGCGACGACATGTTTTTTGTACAGTAAGCACACTGAAAGTAAAATACTCGTACTTTTGCGTACTATTCGGGCCGACAACATATTATAACAAACTGATCTTTTAGCCAATTTAGGATCGTTTTGTTTTTGGTCACTGTACTTTGTAGCAGCAAAGAAGTACAATATCTGATAGAAACAAGGTGTTACACTCTATTCTTCTAGAGTAATGCCCATTTTACGTCTTCTCAACAGTTTTTCAAATCAAAGCAACCCCCAAAAAAACACATCGACACATGGATTAATTATAAAGTAGAAAAAATATGTGCATCAACGCATAGGATAACAAAGATGATAAGACAACCGTCATCAACATCGAGTCTGAAAGAAATTTACACAAAAATAAACATAGCACAAATTGTCATTTGGTTGGACCTGTCCTTTAACAGTACATGATTTTGACAAAATTTTACAAAAAAACAAAATCCAAAAAAGTAATACAAGTGCTACACGGAGCCGAAGACAAGTGTGTATAAACATCAAGAAATGAAAGTGCACCAACAAGATTTATTTATATGCAATCAACAAAAGCCCAGAACTGAGACAAATACGCGCGCATGGAACGCAGAAAATAATTTAAACACATTGATGATTAGTAGTAAGTCAACTTGACATAAACTCCAGTGACACACAAGATACATGGCTTCAGAACTTGACATGGAACTTCAACGAAACACAACATTTCTATGATTCTCAAAGGAAAAATCCTTAAAAGTGAAAGTTGCAAGCCCTGGCAGTTTTGTATCCTACAACTCTAACTCGTTCTAGCAAACATGACCAACAATAGACAAAAAGACAAGCAGAGTCTACAGCTGCAAAAAACCAAAAACAGTCACGTCTCACAAGTTACATTTAAACAAAACATTTTTTTAGCTTTCAAACGACAAATCCTTAAAAGTGAGAGTTGCAAGCCCTAACAATTTATATCCTACAAACTAATCTATTTTAGCAAAAAATATGTACATTCAGACAAACAAAATCTACACATTTAAAAACTACCTTTTTGGAGCATAGGACTACTTTGGTTGTAGCGACCAACTTCTACATGTAAATTTTGTTAAGAATTTATAAAATAAAATAAACAAAACACTTACCCTACAACTCTAAACGATTCTTGCAAACATAACCTACAATAGACAAAAAGACAAGCAATATCTACACATGTAAAAACTGCTTTATGAAGCACGGATGTTGCCCTTTGTTTTCCTTACCAGGAAACTCTTCCTCCTGCCGCCCCTAACGTTGACTGTTTCAAAAACTTTTCAAATTCCAAGCACCTTCCACCAGGATCCAAAATGGTGGTCACTATGGAACTTATGTCAAGTTGTGTTCCCAGTTTTGCTGTGGCGTTCCAAGAATGCCATGGATTACCGGAAGGAAATTGGGGAGCTTTGAGAGCCGCAGTTGTGATCCAAGCTTTTAAAAGAACATTCGACAATTTTGTTTCTTCCTGAGCATTTGAAAAAAATTGTAAAAGCGCAAGTTAGAAAATGACAAATGGAGTTACATTTCCGCAGGTCGTTCGTCAAATGTAAATTACTAAATCATCAGACAGCGCCTGTCACATATAAGTACTATCGAAGAGCTTTGAAAATAATATCGTTCTGTCTTATAGCGCCTGTTAGGCATTCAATTTTTTATTTTTGTATTGCCCATGATCTTTGGGCAACTTGTAAAAGGTACGAAGCTTTGACGGAGCTTCTTCCAAAGCGCGCCATTTTGCATTCGTAGTCGCTCAACTCCGTTGAACCGCGATCATGTTCGGACCAACCTTTGTCACGTCACGCTTCATGCATCATGACTAGTGTTGGGTATCGAGGACCAATTGCCGATATTCGATATATATCGGATTTCAGGTACCCGATAATCGATATATCGCTTCGATATATCGAATTTCAAACCATAGCGATATATCGAAGCTTCTTAAAAAAAAAAAAACCTTGCTAGTCAATTCTCGGAAGAAGACAAGGACAGCTGTCAAAGTGGTGGAGGATGTTTTTTTTTTTTTCACGGAAATTGCGAATCGGAAACTGTAAATGGATTAATTAAGAACCTAATTAATTGAGAATTGATTAGCTACAGGTGCTAGAACTACATGCCGCTGCAGCCAGAACTAGTGCTACTGCAGATGCTAGTACTAGCTACTGCTGCTGCCAGTAGTACTAGCTGCTGGCAGTGCTACTGCAGCAGGTAGTACTAGCTACTGCTACTCCAATTAATAAAAATAAGAATAAGATTTTACAATTTGTACACTTCAAAAAATAATTGATAATAATAAGAATAAAAGTTCACATTTTATACACTTTAAAAAATAATAAATAAAAATAATAATTAAAACTCACATTTTGTACACTTCATAAAATGATTAAAAAAAATAAGAATAAAATATCATATTTTATACACTTCATAAAATATTGAATACAAATAATAATAAGAATTCTCATTTTGTACACTTCAAAAATTAATAAATAAAAATAATAATAAAAATTCATGCCTGAAACGAACAGTCTGCAATTTTTTTTTTTCATATCATACTTTGACTAAATTAGTGTGGGTTTCAAGTTTTCATATGTGAAGTTCTGTACCGTGGTACGTACTAAATAAGTAACTATATGAATTAGTATTACAGTATTAGTACTTTTTCGTCGGTTACATTTTGCGGCGTTACCTTTTAAGTCACGGAACAAAATCACGTCGTATGTCGCGTTTCAGGAAATTTGTCGTTATCGCTAAAACAACATATTAAACAATTTTTTTTATTTTATAAAATACAATATATCGCGATATATATAGCGATTATTTATGTTGGTTGCGATACGATATATCGAGGACTTTCCTCGATCGATATTCGATATATCGAATATCGAAATTATCGCGATATGAAACTACCCAATACCCAACACTAATCATGACAACAATTTATATATCGCCAGGCAATACGACATTCCTAATTGAGGAATTTCCTACTATACAATTTACCATGGCACAAAGGTATGAACTATGAAGTATGAACACGTAAAATGTCATTTAGTTCGTACGATAAAAGCACGAAATGCATTGCAAATCGTCAAAATACGATCAAAACAGATCCGTAGCACATGCATCACGTTACCACCAAAACATAACACTCGCCAGTATATTATCACATCACCATTTTCCAACTATCACCACCTCCCTTTCGGTCCATCCGTACATACCGTAGTATAGTTACAAACTCCGGTTGCGCACGGAATATCGGTCGTAATACCGAACGATGCGCGAAGTTCCGATCCATGCGTCGCACCCAAGGGGATATTTTCCGGAGGACAGCTGGGCGTCATATTCCACGAATATAGATACGATAGGGAATCGCTCAGCGTCTTGCTTCGCGCCACGAGGCGTTTGTTGATTGGACATGTGAAGAAAACGTCGGTCACTATATTTGCGAGGCGAGTTTCCACTGACGGGAGATCTGTATGAGTCAGGAAGTGGCGCGCAGTTAGAATTAGGACATATGGTGAGTGGAAAACAACAAATTTGAAATTAGAAAAGACATCATCATAGTAAAAGAGGATTACCAGCAGTATTGTAAAATGACAGAGCGGCGGTGTAATTAGCTCCTGGAAACAAAGTTGTTAACAATATCGGAATAAGAGGCGCTGTCACAGCAGTTCCAAAATAATCGAGGATGTCCCCTTGGAAATAGGAACCCTCATTTGTGGTGCTTCCAACAACATATGGCACTGAAGAGAAACAAAGAAGTAAACAAACAAGACATAAGGATGATTAACAAATGGTTAAGGAATCCTGTTATTAATGAATGCTTTGCTCTTGCTATTGCAAATCTCTCTCTCTCACACACACCTTTGTGGAATTTTCCTTGTGCGAGTGCGTCGGCCGGTTGCAAAGGGAAGGTGGTTCCGTCGAGTGTATAATGGAAAAAGGAAAACCACTCCGCGCCTTCACACATGAGTATTTTACCCAAATTGGCATTTCCAACTACTCTAGATGCAGTCATTAGAGTGGACCACGGAGTTTGCCGCATGCAATCCATTTCAGCTTCCGGTGTCGCAAGAGGAGAGCATCCGACCATAACCATGAATTTCTGGCTTATATCGTAGGCCTAGAAGACATAATAAAGTGACAAGAAATGTTACACAATGTCGCAAATACAAATAGCGTCCCACATTGATCATGAATTTGACAGATTTTAGAGGCGTGAAAGACGTCGCAAAAGGTTATTACACTAATATACGCAATGTGATGCAATACCACAAAGGTCACAGATCCACAAAATGTCACATGATGTCACAAGTTTTAATACAATGCTAGAAACTGATATAATGTCAAGGAAAACCGTACTATGTGACACAACTTCAAAAAAAAATACCGCCAATTTAAGCCAGACAATGTGACACAATATCAAAACTATGCATATTAATTGGTAACATGCCACCCAATGTAACACTGTTCCAGAATGACAAAAACTTCATAGGTTCATACAATCGTACAGTGTGACACAATGTAAAAGTGTATTACATTTATTAAATGCCCAATCTATATGTTAGAGGTGCCTAGTGCAGAGAATTTGTCATTTTTCTTGGGACTTACTTGTTCGAGCGTTATGAGACGGACACATGGCGGGCTTTGGCTGATGGCCGAAGAAAAAAGACCGGCGGATCCAGGGGCGACTTGGTGGAAATCGACACATTGGGCACCTGGCCAAAAATAATCAATTAGAATTACATAATGTAAGAACTGCGTGAAAAATAGAGGAAGGGAAGGGCAAGGGAAGGAGAAGGAGCAGTAACGCAGGAGGACAATTGGGGAGAAAGAGGAAAGGAGGAAGAAGGAAGGAAAGGAGGAAAGGTGAAATGGAGAAGGAAAGGAGGCCGAACGAGGAAAGAGGAGCAGAGGAGGGGGAAAGGAGGGAGAAAACTAGCGGGAAAGGGAGGAGAAGCAGGAAGAGAGGAGTGATGAAAATAGGCGGAAAGGAGGAAAAGCGAAAATCATGAGAAAAGGAAAGGGAAAGCAAGGCGGTGCAATATGGATTAAGCCTCTTTTCGAGTTTAAAACTAGACAAAAACTCAGGGGAGAGGAGGAGGGCAAGGTAATGCAATTTCCACCTCCAGAGTGCCCATTTAGCATCACATTGTAAGGGTCCCCTCCAAAATAAGCGATGTTTTCTTTTACCCATTTCAGGGCAAGTTGCTGGTCCAAAAATGCTGCATTGCCCCCCCCCCCCCCCCCACAAAAAAAAAGAAGAGCAAAGAAAGAGTCAATCAGCTTCTAATCTCATAGGCTTGGACAAGCACAAGCACATTCACCAATGAAAATTGGAAACACCCAAAAAACATGATCTGATCCAAACTCAATATTCCATGCATAGACAAGTCCAACAACAACGTCTATGTATTTAATAATTGTATGAGTATGTAGCTACTTGTGTGTAAACACACACATGTAAGCAATACCCTTCACCGTTCTTTTGTTTCTTGCAGTTTCATCCCAATTTCAAAAAAATACTAAGAAAGAAAAACATGAAACAAGAGCAAATGAAAAAGGCATTGAACATGTAGCATTTCATACCCCAATTTCCGGTCGAGTTTGATTCGTGGAATGTGGACGGATGGGCAAAAAATCCAAATGGGCCTTTACGATACTGAAACAGCACAAGAAACATCATCCCAAAATACAATTAGAAGTGAACTAAACAAATCAATGTCGAACTGAATAATTGCAAGAATGCAATACCTTCTAAGATACACAAACACTATGCATCAAGTTGTGTATATAACAGATTGCCTGTGGTTTAACGCAAAATAAAAACGCCGACAGTACCAGGGACAGATATACGGGAGAGAAGAAATGAAAAAGAGACAAAGACGACCGTGAGAGAAGAGCACGTGGGAGAGGCAAAAGGAGAGGATGAGGAGAGATAAAAAATATTGAACTTGAAGAGTATTGCACACACAAAGAGAGAGATGGAGAGAGAGAGAGAGAGAAAGAGAGAGAGAGAGAGAGAGAGAGAGAGAGAGAGAGAGAGAGAGGGGGGGAGAGAGTGAGAAAATAGAGAGAGTGAGAGAGAGGGAGAGAGAGAGAATAGAGAGAGTGAGAGAGAGAGAGAGAGAGAGAGAGAGAGAGAGAGAGAGAGAGAGAGAGAGAGAGAGAGAGAGAGAGAGAGAGGAGAGGAGAGAGGGAGAAAGTAGAGAGATTGTGAGAGAGGGAGAGGGAGAAAGTAGAGAGAGTGTGAGAGAGGGAGAGGGAGAGAATTCACCCACCCACACACCATCTGACCAAAATATTCCTCCTCTTCTCCCCTCCTTCCCTCCTTCACTGTCCTCCAATACCACTCCCTCCTGATCCCCACGCCTTCTGACTCTATACTCACTCTCTCTTTCTCGTTCTTGCTCAAGCTCTGTTTTTCTCACCTGAATATTAACCTGAATCATGTCCGTTTTTCCCACTGCGGCGCATCCGTTCAAAAATTGGTCGGAAGCAGAACACATGTTCGCCGCTCCCCCATGGATGAAAACTCTCACGGGGAGGGAGGCCTGGGCATAGCTGGGCCGTACAGGAGCCCAGATGTTCATGTACAGACAGTCCTGCAAACAGACAAAATTCCAGATACAGACAAGAAATTAGAAAAAGGAAAGGAAGGACAAAAATAGCGTGAAATAGGGTGGGTTGGGAAATTTTACAGGGGTGGAGAGGGAGAAAAAGAGATTCATTCGCCTCTACATATTTCCTCTATTCTCTCTCCCCCACCTCTTGCCTCTTTTCATTATACTTTTTTTCTCCTATAATTCCCTTCCGTAATTTCTTCCTTCATTCTCCATCCTCTCCTCTCCCACTCCTCTACCTCTTCCCTGTCCTCGCTCTCCCATCTCATCTCTTAATCTCCTCCCCTTTCCCCCAAGTCCCTTTCACACTCTTCCCTCTGCTCCCATTTCACTTCGGACGTCCTCTACTTCTCTATTCCGAATCCTCTCCCTCTCTCTCTTCCTACTTCCCTATCCTCCTCCTCTTTATCCACATTTCCATTCCCCCTCCTCTCGTTCCGTTCCTCCCCCTCCTCCCTCTCCCCTCACCTCACTACTGATGTCCTCCGTCGTCCCATCGTCCGTTTTCGTGGTAGTGGAGAGTGTGCAGATGCTGCCACATGGCGGCGGGAAAGTGGTCGCTTGGAGAGCTGGAAGACTGTACGGAGTGTCGTACAGCTCCGCTGGACGGTAGCGGAGAGGGCCCAGAGGAGGTTTGGCGAATGGGATTCCGAGAAATTGGGAAACTTTTGGATATTTGGGGCAGGCGGAGCCGTTGAGGAGGCCGAGAGGGAGGAGGCGGGTGTGGGGGGAGAGGGAGGTAGTAGGGAGGGAGGCGGCGTAGAGAGGAGCTCTGGCGGAGGTGGAAGGGAGAGAGGAGAGGAAGAGGGAGAGGGAGAGGGAGGTGAGGAAAAGAGGGAACATTTTGAAAGGGATTGTTGAAAAATTCAGCTTTTGTTGGAGAGGAGGAGGAAAGTGAGAGATAGACGAGGGAGAAAGAGTGAGAGGACGAGCGGGGGGGAGGGGGAGTGAGAGGGAGAGAGATGGAAAGGAAGAGGAAGAGATAGGAGAACAAGAAGGAAAGGATTTGTATTTTGTAGTGAAAGGAGAAGGCCGTAAAAAGTATGAAACGACTTCCACAGTATTTACGGCTTATGGCAGACACGCGTCACCTGTATGGTAACAGTACTGTACCCAACTTTTCACGGTCTTTAGAAAAGTTTGTCGTTTTCTAGATTTTGTCGTTTTGAGGACATTGTCGGCTTTTTGATAAAGCGGTCGTATTGTGCTTAACGATAGAGGTTGTTTTTCGTACTTTTGTGTATAGGATAATTTCCTTCCGGCGATAAAATCCAATCTAGATAGTACACCGCAAATCGCTATTGGTGTTAGCAATTTTTTCGCCACGTAAAACATCTTTTATCCGTACACACTTGTCCGATATTCATACGGATACCACCAATCAGAAGGTGAGAATCTTGGCTTTCAATCCCAACCGTCAGATCTATGACTCGACTAATGTGTACAAAGAAAATATGTTTTAAGGGTGGATTTCTATTAGCGAAAAAGTGGGGTTGTTTACTAAAGGCCGTACCGTTTCGCACACCATTTGTTTTTCCTAAGTAAAACCCAAAATCTCCAAGGTTGTAGGTGTAAAATCCGACCGTCGGATGCCATTCCGAGACCTCACGTCGCCAACCTTACATCTGCGGCGACCGTGCACAGGGAGGAACACTTTGCATAAACTGAACGTGTAAAAACGGGCCGCGTGGAAAAGTAAAACGCAATCCACGATGAGAACGCGCTTATGTTCGTACACGTGGCATAGGCCATGTGCTCTCAGCAGGGTGGAAGCGAATCCGCCGAAATGATCCCGTCACGCTCCCACCATCAAAGTTTGTTGCCGCCTTTTTGTCGTTCCGTTTTGAAATTTTGGATAGTACATTATAATGCCCTATGTCGCTGGTACAGATATTACCTCCGCTGGTACAGATATTACCTCAGCTCGTACACTACACCGCCAATCGCTATTACCGTACAGGTTTCTTTACCGTATAAGAATAAGGGAATTGCTAATCGCAGAAACGATTTTTGCTGCGCGCAGATAGTTGTCAGAAACTGTACATTTGAAGTACAATCTTGTACAAACTACGTACCTTTTATTTCAGATCTGACGGTCAATCCGTCGAACAACTTTGACTGGCGGAATATTGTACCGGCGGTTAAAAAAGTGTCGCGCTTGCAAACGTCGACCGTCATAAAAAAAATATAATTTCACACGGCCGGCGCAGGTTTACTGGAACCAAACTGCGGCAGCCACATATATATAGAATGGCTGCGCGCAGGTACACCGCCAATCGTTATTAGCGTGTAAGTTTTTTTAGCGTATACAAATAGTTAGCGTGGTTTACGCTAATTGGGAATTTGAAAATTTTCGAAAAAATCGTCTATTCTAATTAAGAATTAGGGTTTTTTTAAATAGTGTGGATAATTCTATTTGAGAATAAAAATAAAAAAAAGCGGGACGGAATTAGCGTACACAACGCTAATAACGATTGGCGGTGTAGTTTACTGCAAAAATGAAATCAGCTCGCGAACCGTTACATTGAACTTGGACACATATTAAAGGACGACGTACAACGTGTAAACTCGCACGAAACCAAATAAACTTCGTAAAAAATAAAAATGCGTACCCGATTACCCGCGTATAAATATCGATGAAACTATAATGACACGTCGTCACGTCCACGGTGGACGTGACAACGAGTTGATTTCATTTTTGCGGCTAACGTGAAGTGATAAACTACCTGCGCGCAGCCATTTTGTTTATATGTGGCTGACGCAGTTTGGTTACAGTAAACCTGCGCCGGCCGTGTGAGTTTTTTTTTTTTTATGACGGTCGACGTCTGAGGACTTATGGAGGTCTCAGAGTTTCAATGCACACCTCATAGGACATCTTACCTGAACCTCACGGTCCCCAGGCACGCTCGACAGTCCAGTGTGTCACGAATTTTTGTTTTCTGTATCTGCCAACCCACCTTTTCGAGGTGGGTTGACAATTACAAAGAAAAATTAAGCGAACGCCTCGCAGATGAACATCTGACGGTCACTATTACCTCCTAGACCTTCGGAGAGTGTTGGCAAGATTCTGTATAATGTTATTTTTCGTATTTAAACAAAATAAGTGGTACGATTTCATATGGATAGTAACTGATTTCTGTAACCTACCCCACTTTTTGTCTGATGGAATGTTACCCTAATAATCCAAAAGCAAATATTTTTTTAGTTATGGGAATCGGTAATCGCAGAGAACCCTTTTGTTGCGCGCAGGTAGCTGTCAAAAATTGTACATTTGAAGTACAGTATAGTACAAGTTACGTACCTTCGAGTTCAGATTTGACCTTCAATCCGTCGAACAACTTTGACTGGCGAAATATTGTAACGATGGTTAAAAAAGTGTCGCGCTTGCGAACGTCGACCGTCATAAAAAAAAAAACAATTCAAATGGTCGGCGCAAGTTTACTGTAACAAAACTTCGGCAATCACATGTCAATAAAATGGTTGCGCGCAAGTAGTTTTTCACTTCACGTGAGCTCCATTGTGAGAGCACATACTGAGATTTTACTTAGCTGCAAAAATGGAATCTAATAGCGAACCGTTACGTTGAACTTGGAAAAAAAATAAAAGGTAAGAAACAGCATGGCCCTCAGTAAACAACCCCACTTTTTCGCTAATGGAAAGTCACCCTAAGTTAATTGTTACAGTAAACTTGCGTCGGCCGTTTGAATTGTTTTTTTTTTATGACAGTCGATGTTCGCAAGCGCGACACTTTTTTAACCGTCGTTACAATATTTTGCCAGTCAAAGTTGTTCAACGGATTGACCGTCAAATCTGAACTCGAAGGTACGTAACTTGTTCTATACGGTACTTCAAATGTACAATTTTTGACAACTACCTGTGCGCAACAAAAATTGTCTCTGCGATTAGCAATTCCCTTAGCTATTTTCAGTCTTCAAGCCATGTAAAATGGGAAAAAATCTCCTTAAAATAACGTGTAACGCGCAGAGCTCTTTAATTGTGCGCAAGTATACTACACCGAGAATCGTAATTAGAGTAAATTACTCTAATTCGGTCGCTCAAAATTTCGACTCTATTACATAAAATAGAGTAAAAGATTCTAATTTTTTCATTATTCTATTTAAGGTAAAGTTTGATTAGTGTTTTTAATTCTAATATAGGTTCGCTTTAAATAGTGTGGAGTACGGACAACCTCCGACCGCACAAAATTGTACTTTATTAAGTAAAAAAGTACAAATAATGATTTAATACAGGTCGTTATCATATAACTGCGTTTTAACAAACCGCGTAGTGCAAACGTCATAGTGACGATATACTGTACGTTTTGCCAAATTCTGTATGAATACTTTATTTACAGTAAAGGATATTAGCGTGCCAAATTAGAGTACTTAAATAAATTATTGTAAACTTTATAGTTGAAACTGCTCTATCACATAAATTAGCGTTCATTACAATAATTATTTTTATTAGTTTTTGTACTCTAATTTTCTCTTTACTCTAATTCGGTCGCTCGAAATTTCGACTCTATCACATGAAATAGAGTAAATGATTCTAATTTTTTCATTATTCTATTTAAGGAAGTTTAATTAGCGTCTTTAATTTTAATATAGGTCCGTTTTAAATAGTGTGGAGTACGGACGACCTCCGACCGTGCAAAATTGTACTTTATTAAATAAAAAAGTACAAATAATGATTTAATACAGGTCGTTATCATATAACTGCGTTTTAACAAACCGCGTAGTGCAAACGTCATAGTGACGTTAAACTGTACGTTTTGCCAAATTCTGTATGAATACCTTATTTACAGTAGAGGAAATTAGCGTGCCAAATTAGAGTACTTAAATAAATTAGAGTAAACTTCATAGTTGAAACAGCTCTATCACACAAACTAGTGTTCATTACTCTAATTGTTTTATTTTAGTTTTTGTACTCTAATTTTTTCATTACTCTAATTACGATTCGCGGTGTACATTACAGTACAGTTTTGTAGCTCTCCAGTACGACAAAGGGACAAATCGATTCTTATTAACGGCCTTTCCTTCATTTCTAACCATAGATCAAAAGTAGGCGTTTTTATGGTAGGCCTTTTGTAGGTGCACAAAACTTGGCACTAAACTCGCGTAGAGTAGGCATATTGTGTGGGTGTGTGCTGTGGACACTCTTGTACGGGCGTACGAATCTGACGTATGATCATAGTTCAGCGCACGCCGACGGACGAAATTTTTTAGCGAACTAAAACACGCGGACGTTCAAATTTGCAGACGCTAATATGACAGATAGTCCTTTCGTAAGTTGTGTTATGGGCTTTTCATGTGATCTTCTTAGATCGCTACTTTGATCAAAGACCGTCCGATCGTCTAAATCTGACGGTTTAAAAAAGTTTTACCTCAAAACTCACAGAAATTATTATTTTTGTCCCTTTTTTTTTCAAAATTTAGACAATACGTTTAATTCTCTATCGATCGATGTGCAACTCAACCCTGTAACTAGTTTTTTCCATTTTTCGACCAATACAATATGGGTCTTAAGGGCATATTGTATGTTTTGCATACAATAGGCATATTGTATGGGCCTACTTTCACCTACTTTTGAACTATGTTTTATTATGAAAAACGCGATGGTTAAACCATCAAAGTACAAAACATGATTGAAAAGGAAAATTGTTTACTACCATTAAAGGCTAGAATTGTAAATCCAAAAGTACGTACAAAAATTGTACATGCTAACCAACACTAAGGGTACGTCCCCATGTAATCGGTACTTTGATAAAGTATTTTGGACTGTAGTGAAGTTTCGCCGTACTACTTTGAAGAGCGTCCCAATGTGCGAAAATGAAATCGGAACTTTGATATGTGACGGTCGTAGACGTAGGTACAACTTGTGACGATTGAAGGCGACTAAGAAACTTCCGACGATTAGTGACGCGAACAAAAACAGCGACAGTTGTAGACGCCGAGATTTTTGTGAAATTGCAAATGTTTAGGGTTTGGTGGCATTGTGACGTCACGCTCACTTGTGACAACGTCGACGTCACGGATTCAAGAACTTTCCGCCATGGTTTTCCGATTTCGCTTTTTCTACTTTCTCACTCGATTTGCCATTAAATAAAAATCTAAAAAAAATCAAAAAATATATTTTTTAAAGATCTTTCATTTTATACCAATATTGTCGTGTCTCATTTAAAAAAGTGTGAGATACAAGCGATAGTATGAGAGGGAGAGAGGAGAGGCGACAACGGCGAAAAATTATGCAAAGGACCCATGAATGCAAGTGGAAGTCCGAGACCCCTGCAATTTTTTTTCCGTACATAGCGCGTGACGGGTACGGAGAAAAATAGTGAGGACTCTCCCTCGTCCAAAAAAATCACAAATCGTGTGGCGGGTGCGTGGTTCGTTTTTCATTCGCTGTCTGGGCGGTACTTCAACTAAAATCACCCCCTCGAGGTGATTTTAGATGAAGTTTTTTTTTGGGCTGGATTTTCTTGCTCGGGGGTCGAAAAGGGGAAAACGCCAAAATGCGTTCACATAACGACAAACACGCCGTACATCCAAAGTATGAATTGACGTTAACTTTACTTTGGTAAAAATGATTTTCTCGTACGGCTAAAGTTTTTTTCAAAGTTCCCTGAATTTTAGGGCAAAAAGATAGAGTAAAGTATGTACTTTAATACATGGGGACGTACCCTAAGAGTGAAGTTCCATCATACGTTTATGTAATCGTACGACCAACTCTACAGACCGGGTCGATTGAGTCGAAGTTCCATCACATATAGTCTGTAACACACCTGTTATACATTGATTGGCGCCACGCAAGTTACGACCACATAGGGAAAATCTTTCATAAATTAAGCACCGACAAAGCTTACAACAAATCTTTATTTTCGTACCATGCACATACGTACTTCGACAAAACTTTTATACTTTTTGCATACGCCAGTTTATATGCCAGCTCATTTTTTAGGGTTTTTTTTTCGAACATAACGAAAGACCTTTGAGAGAAATAGTGTGTCGAACAAAAGTTACCGAAAAAAGCGTGACAAAGGAATGTTACGAAATTTCGTTTTTATTTTCAGTTGTATATTAGAAAGCGCGAGACATGTGCAAATCTTAAGATTTTCGTTGGTTTTCCATCATGACACGTAGCTTTATCATCCAACGTGTCACGCTTTTTATTTTATGTATCTCCCAACCCACCTCGTCGAGGTGGGTTGACAGTTACAAAAAAAATTGAAGTGACCTCTTCGCAGATGAACATCCGACTGCTAGTATTACCTCCAATACCTTCGGAGAGTATCGACAAGATTCTCTGTAATGTTGTTTTTCGAATAAAAACAAAGTAAGCGGTACGATTTGGTACAGAGAGTCGCGGATTTCTGTAAACTACGCCACTTTTCGCCTGATGGAGCTTCACCCTAAGAACAAAAGAAAGCAAAGAAAACATTAGAAACAAAAGACAAACACTAAAATTAAACTACAAAAGCACTTAAAACTACACTATACAAAGGCTCTAAATGACAAAAAGGGTCGTCGACCCAAAGCCTAAAACAAAACTACACTAAAGGTCCGAGGAACAAATATCATCAATGTTCACCGGGTGGCGAGGAGGTAAATCTAAAAATAAATAAAAGTAAGTCCGCAAAGGCAGCCCGCTTCTAGCTCAACTCTCTCCGGTCCCCATACTTGTTGCAGTCACTCAAGACCACAAAGAGAGCTAGAGCCATGGCTGTATAAAGAGGATAGGCTAATTCGTGGTTTGTACCAAAATGGAATTGCTAGAATCAAGATTTGATCATGGTACCTACCATCCTCTAACAACCGTTAGCTTTAGCCTATAACTTAGAGTCAACGATGAAATACGTAGGTTATAATAGGTATTTAGAAGTGTACAAGGAGAGAATTCTAACAAACCAACAAATAACCAAAAATAGCTCCATACAAATTTGAACCAGGGTCTATGGAAGTAATTGTAGTGGTATGCCTTATCCAACAAGGCGTCAACGAAACGATATACATACCTGGATTCAAAGGAATTTAAAACTTGACGCATCTGTTAATTAACACCAGACTAACGAAAAGGAAAAATTCATGCATGTACGCGAATCTGAACCGTGTAAAATATGTTTTGATCTAACGGCCGCCATCGTAGCCGCCATGCGAAGTGAGATTTTGGCGGCATTTGGAGATAGCGTCACGCGTTGCCACGTGGCGCAATGTTATTTGATACCAGAGAAGACGGGTGGAGGAACCATAACTCCCGATTTGACAAGTGTCACCTTGTAGATCATGTCGTACAATATCCGTACAATAAGTACATCGCCCATTGTACCTTTTTGTACTATAAAATGTTCCTATTGGACTAGGGTTTAGTAGTAGGTAGTCGTGAGTAGGCAGACCTGGACTTAGCGATATTTAGGTACCTCTCTCTAAGAGAGCTTGTAACTATAAAGGTCATCTTTGACCAACCATAACTTAATGCTCGGGTGAGCAAATTGAGTGATTCTTTTTGCTGCGGACTCAGGGGAGTCCAAGCTACACAAGGGTGTAGTCGGTCAGAGTCTTAGCGTGCCAGGATGGCACTTATTCAGTGGGAAAGTCAAAGTGGGGAATATTGTCCAAAACACATATTGAAGCTTTGCATTTTGTAGTGGAACTGAGCACACAGAAGGTCTTCTCTTCACAGGGGTGAAGGTATATTGGGGTTTTTATTGTCAAGGGATCATTTATTTGGGTTTATATCAACTTGGAGTCGGCACTATCTAGATTAGCTTCTTTTGGATCTGCGAATTCTGTGGGCAATGGAGCCCATAGAATTTCAGGTTATGGGCCCACGACACAGACGAAAACCACCAAAAGAGACAGGTAAAGCGGATTGGCGACGTGTGAGAAGCCCTTCCAGGCGATCAAAAATACCATGCCGACAACTTGATGCAAAATTGCAAACAAACGATTATCAAAATCGGAAAGTGAGGAAAGGAAAGAAGAACTCAAGGGAAGAGTGCACGCCAAGTACAAAGGATGTTGCGAAAAACAACGAGTTAAAATCGCAAAAGCCACTTGGGAATCATGTATTTTCGGAAGGTCCTCACAGTGAGAAAGGTCGTCCAATAAAACATCCGTAACAAACTGGTGAACAAATTCAGTGGCGCCAATTGGAGAACCTAAAACCCTTTAACCCTCTTGAGGTGTATAAACACGAAAATCCGGAGGAAGAGGGAAATTTGGTGGTAGGCTAATTAGTGACCATGCAATACATTTAGGGATTTTGACGCCATACCTATTCTTGAAAGTTGGTCAAAAATATAGTGGAAGGCAGGAACCACCTGGTTTGGTGGACCGATAATATGTGTGTCATTCGCCACCAAAGGGAACAAAAAATTGGGGAAAGCGGTCGCGGATGCTTGTAAGACTTGTTAGTGGGCCAGAGCAAATAGAGGGGCTCCCAAAGGGTCCCCTTGAAAGTACCGGTGACTGAGTCCAAAGTGGCAACATCTCCCAATGGGCCACCACGGGAGGAAACAAGAAAGTTGGGCGAAGAGTAAAAAGTGCGAACAAAAGGGAAAAGTTGGTTGATAGGAGGGGGGGATTGTCGGAACTTGCGGAAGATGGCGTTATGATCCACAGTATTACAATCATAAGCAATATCAACTTGGCGAACGACCGAATCTGGGTGCATGTCCATTGTCTCAAGTAAACCATGGACGACTGCCTCACAACCGCCCCGTGTAGCGACACCAAATTGATGAGGGGAAAAATAATCGTGAAACGTGTTGTTCTACAACCACCGGTGCAGGTGGAGGAGCAGCAGTAGTAGTAGAAGTAGACATGATACACTCTCAGAAGCTATCAAGAATCCTACCAAACAGCTATTCTTAATTGCTCACCAATTCTTATACAAGCATCCAAACCTCACAAAACTCTATCAGAATATAGAGTAGCATAAACACTAATAACTCCCAAAGTTATAGCACAATTGACCTGACAACACTCAAGATATAATACTCAAAAGTTTCCCAAAAACTGTTTGCAGTTTCACTACTTGGAAGTCTGGATACATAATATGCTATGAGTCCTAAGTCTTATACTTGTGTTGAACTGGCAACACCATTGTACTTGAGAGGTACATCAAACCACCAAGCTACCACTAATCTGTCAAGCTACCATTGAGCTATCACTAAGCTACCACTGAGCTATCACTAAGCTAACTAGAATCGTATCTATCGCAGTTGCTCTATCCTGTACAGAATCACATTAAGAATATTAGACGTTGCGTTGTCCGTACGGACCATATCAAACATAATCATGGTTGCCTTGTCCTGTCTGTGTTGAAGCTTCGCTGCTGCGCTGCTCTGCTGTATAGCAGCTGCTCTGCTGCTGCGCTGCTCTGCTGTATAGCAGCTGCTCTGTTGTATAGCAGCTGCTCTGCTGTATAGCAGCTGCGCTGCTGTATAGCAGCTGCGCTGCTCTGTTGTATAGCAGCTGCTCTGCTGTATAGCAGCTGCGCTGCTGTATAGCAGCTGCGCTGCTCTGTTGTATAGCAGCTGCGCTGCTCTGTCTGTAAAGCAGCTGCGCTGCTCTGAGACTGAAAGCTTTCCAAATAGACAACAAAACGCCCCTTGGAGTTGTAGACACATTGATCGAGCGACAAGACGGTACAAAACCTCCCCCACAGCAATAGGTCGAACACCTCCGACGAGATTTGAAACAGCAGCAAGACGAGCAGCCGCCAAAAGAGGGACTATAGTGCGTGGCACATTTCCTTGTGCTAATTGGGAAGCCACCTTAAAGAGTAAATCAAAGCCTTGGGATGGATTTTCAGGAGGGAAAATATCACGAAAAATCTCATATACCATCCTAGAAGGTCCCCCTGCCGAAAGATGAGGGGATCGTACAAGAGCTTTGGAGAAGGTATCTTGGTCAAGATCAAAGGGGTCTAGAGGGTCATAAGATTCAATAAAAGGCAAAGGTTCATTAGGTGCAAGGGGATGAAGGGCGCGAAGGGCCTCAACTGTTGACTCTGTAGTTGGCGAGGGTGTAAGAGGTCGAAGCGCCCGAGCCGCTCGAGAAATTTCACCATATCGCCCAAGATGCACAGCGCGACGTATACGGGTTGTGGAGTTAGGTAGTGGAGCTTCACGTTGAGGAGGAGTAACAGAAAGGGAGATAACTCTATCTGTGTGTTCTTGTTCAAGAGATTCGCAATCCTCGCGTAAGAATCGTTGACATCTTGAACGCGTTTCACGGGCCCCGCTAGCGCCCCCACGAGAAGGTAAGACTAAAACCCAAAGTGGAAACAAAAGGAAAAGGTGCCACGCCGCCTAATTATTGATATCTTCAGCTAGAAGTCCGAGTGGGAAACGAAGGGCTACATAGATGACCTCTCGAAGATGAGGAGGAATGTCTGAGTAAAGTCGAGGCCGAGGGTAACCGAGATGATAATAGCCCAACACACTAAGGTTGCAGATAAACTCCCAATCATTATGAGAGGGGTGTCGTGGATTGGGGGGATTTGTAAGACGAGGGCCGCTTGGAGAAGGCGGCGAAGCCGAAGCAACCTTAGGACACGCTCTCACATGTCTTGCGAAACCGGCAGAGGCTACATACATCTTCCCACAGCCCGGGCAAGGAACTCGAGAAGCCGAAGCATTTGAAGAAGGGTTGGCAAATGGAGGAGGATGAGGAGCTTGGTTACTTGTAGGTTTAGCAATAGCAATACATGAACTTTTGTTTTTCAAGAGATAATTCCTCGTCTAAAACTATGACTCCTTCTTCCTCACTCCCCTCACTTCCGTTCTTTAACTCCATTGGAGTTGTACAACTATTAGCTTTATCCATCTGAAATTTTTCAATCATGTTCCCTATTGCTTCTTTTTGAGTCAATCGTGTAATCTTTCTTTTTCGATCTCTTTCTACTTGAAATCCAAAAATGTATTTTGCTTCCCGTCTATCCTTCATTTCAAATCTCCCCTTAAGATCGGTTTTCAGTTTATTAATTTTTTCCATTGATTTACTTAAATTAAGTAAATCATCAACATAAATTGCAATAAATATAACACCTTCCTTTTCTTAAAAAACATAGATTTAGTGATCTGAGCTTATCTGGATGTATTCCAAACCGGTAAGAAACTCATCAAGCTTCTTATTCCACTGTCGAGGCACCTAAAGAGATTTAATCAACCAACATACCTTACTCTTTTCTCCTTCCTCCACAAATATTTTGGGTTGTCGCTTGAAGATCTCCTCTTCCAATTCTCCAAGCATAAAGGTTGTCTTGATATCCATCTGGTGCACCTTCATGTCTTTCGCAGTTGCCAGACTGAGAAGTATGCCGACGGAGGGAAATCTGACGACCAGGCAAAGTTTTCCTCGTAGTCGATACCCTCCTTTTGTGTAAATCCTTTGGCCACTAATCCGGCCTTATAACGCTCAATTGTGTTATCTGGGTTCAATTTTAATTTAAAAACCCACTTACAACCGATTGGTTTTCGTTTAGTTGGACAATCCACCAGCACCTAAGTATCGGCTGCCATAATTGAGGCCATCTCCTCATTGATGGCTATCTTCCACCGGTTCTTTTCTAGACAAGTCATCGCCTCTCCATAAGTCTAAGGTTCATCTTGATGAGATAGTTTTGTTACCTTGTCATTAACCTGTTTTTCTTGCAATCTTTTGCTACTTCTCCTTCCCCCTTCAAAATTTAAGGTCGGAATAGATGGTTCTCGTGGGATCTTTCTAACAATCTCGGCTTCTCCCCTATCCCATGATTTCGAATCAATTTCCACCACGTCTTCCGCTTCGAGTAGAGTTCTCACTGGAGTTTCCGCAACCGAGTGCTTTTCGATCTGATTTGTACCTGCAAGAATGTCATCTTCTCTAAAACATGGATAGTTAGAAAGGTCAAAGTCATCGGAATTTTCTGACTCAAATCTGATTTTTACTAACTTTGTATACTTGAAGGGATCCACAGACTTTCCTTCATCCATAACTACTAGATGCTTTACTAAGATTATATCTTCCTATTTTAGATCTTAAACTCTATATCCTTTAACATCCTCATTATATCCTAATAAGTATCCCGGTTTACCTTTATGATCTAGCTTCCAATTAGACCGATCTGTATCTAGACTTAATACTTGACTACCAAAAACCTTTAAGTGAGATATGTCCGGTTTCCTCCCAGTCCATCTCTCATAAGGTGTTTGACCTTTTATAGCTGAAGTAAGAACTATATTTTTGAGGTAATTAGCACAGTTCATTCCTTTTGCCCAAAACCTTTTTCCTATCTTCTTATCCAACAACATACTTCTAGCACTATCACTTAGTGTCCTATTTATTCTTTCAATTACCCCATTCTGTTGCGGGTTTTTTCTTAACTATCTTTTGGTGTTGGACTCCATCTTCCCTCAAAAAGTCCTCAAACTGGTTAAAAGTATACTCTCCACAATTGTCACTTTTTACTCTCTTGATTGGAGTTTCATGGAGTTTTCGCTCTATGCTTTATATTGTCTAAAATAGTCCTAAACTTTTGTCTTGTTTTTCAAAAAATACACCCTGGAATACCGAGACCAATCATCAGTGATAGTCATCATAAATCTCTTCCCCCAGGTGAGGGCACTTTGGCCAGTCCCCAAATATCTGTGTGTTCCAAATCTAGATTTTTTTATCCGTTATAGGTGGCTGTTTTGGGAAAGGGTAATCTGTGTGCTTTACCTTGAGCACATCCACTATAATCATTTAGATTCTCACTCTCACTGAATTTAATCCCTTACACCACTCCCATCTTTTTCATCTCTCTTACCTTATCTAGATTCACATGCCCAAGCCTCTTATGCCACATCATAATATCATGAACACTAGAATAATAAAGCTTCTTTGTTTCATTACTTAAAAATCAGCCTAAACATCCCTTGGCTACCTTTCTCAACAATGAAATAGACCTTTTCCTCAAAAGTAACAGTAAAGACTCCTTCCCTAGTGCTAGTTAAAAAACCCTTATCATCTAATACAGATGTAGAGATGAGGTTTTTGTTCAACTCCGGAATAAACAATACTTCGGAGAATGTAACTATGGATGTCTTTCCTTCTACTAACACTTTCAGATCTACCGATCCTACAAGAGTAGTAGTGACTATCCTCCAATCCCCGTACCATATCTCTACGGTGGGAATCTTTCTTTTCTTAGTAAACAAGTACTTTTCCTTACACATGTGCTTGAAGGCACGATAATCTATAATCCAACATGCTTCACCTTTCAATCCACCATAAGCACATTTCTGCTTTCGTGGAATTTCGACCTCGTTTTTCGCCTCCAACTCCTCATCCAATAGAAGCTCATCGTCCTCGTCCTCTGATTTCGCCTCATGTACCTGTGTCATAAGGGCCTTTTTTTTTCCTCTCGGGGTTCCACCGGTCTGGCCCTCCTTTATCTGAAGCTCGGTTAGCTTAGTGCACTCGGCCATATTGTGCCCTGGTTTCTTACAAAAATGACATACACCTTTGGGAGCCCTTGCTCCAAACTCGTCGGTCTGATTTTTCTGCTGCCTCCCCCCGTAGTTTCCGACCAGTTTCCGGAAATTCTTCTTCCTCCAATCGGTCGCAGCAGCCAAGGCTTGCCCACTCTTTCCTCCTCTGCGGATATCAATCGTATTCTCCCAAACGAGAATCATCCCTACCACTGAGTTTCATATCCACCTTGAGTTTGGCAAGTCTTGCACACGGTTGACTATGTTCTCGAACTCATCGGGTAACTTCACCAGTAAACAATTAACCTTTTCTTTTTCACTAAATTCTTTTCCCGCACTCTCTAGCTCCATGAAAAGTGAAGCAAGCTCATTGCAAAAATCCAACATCTTCCCCCCTTTGAATACATTCTCCTTAACTTTCTGATAAGCCAACTATTGTTGCTAAATCGTACCACTTTGGTACATCTATTTGAGAGCCATTCAAAGATCGGATGCCCTTTCTATGTGGGAATGAGGACATGCAAGCCCTTGAGTAAGATGGCGGAGGATGAAGTGATTTGCTGCCAAATTGTTATAGTTCCAGGTATCACTATCATTCTCCTCGTTCCTCGGAATAGGTGACATGAATGCTGACCCAGTTTCTATAGGTGTGGTGGTCTCCTTCTCCATTCCTTTGTCCACCACCTCTCCTTATTTTGTCCTTTCTGTTGAAGATGGATGTGCTTTCTTTGTGAATTTGCTTCCTCCAAACCTGGAGGGATTCGAAGACTTGTTTGACGCCCCACTCGTCCACTCACTATCCCCCAAAATCTTTTCTCGCATAGAGCTCCTGTCATCATACTTTCCCAATATATAAAGCCAATTCCATTAAAGATGGGTACCCTAGAGGGTGGGCCCATAATGTAAAAGGGGCACGCTACACCACAACACGTTACAGTGCACAGCGGAAAACACTAAGGATCTTCCCGTAGCAACAGCAGGAATACACAAAACTCACAGACAAGGTTGAGCTTTATTACTTGAGAAAGAGTACAAGGTTGCGCTAGCTGTGTAGGTCTACTCCAGGTGTCCCATTCACTTGGTATACTTGCCTATTTAAACTAGCCAACTGCTAGTCAACCTAGTACTATACAGCTGTACACGTGGGCCTTCGCGGCCAACCGAGATCTATCCAAAACTTCCTTCTAGAACTATACAGTTCCAACTACATTCTGCGGCGTTGCTATGCTGCGCTGCTGCGCTACTGAGTTGCTATGCTGCGTTGCTGCGCTACCAAGTTGCTATGCTGTTATGCTGCGCTGGTCTGGAATCGCAGCTGCGCAGCTCTGGAATAGCAACTGCGCTGCTCTGAAAGCGCAACAATAGCACCCTAGCCCCAGCCACTAAGTACCCAATTCTGTAACCCTGTTACAGTGCCTCCCACTAAGGGTTCAGCGTCCCGCTGAACTTTGATCGACTCAGGGAAACTGTAATTGCCGGAGTATGTCATATGTTTCTTTGCGATACTCTTCGAACTCCTGGCGAAGGGCGTCGAGTTGATTTTGGAGTTGTTCACATCGGGTTTCCAGTAACGCGATGTGATGATCTGCAGCTGCCAACCTCCTCCGAGTGATGCGTTCCCGAACCTGATTTTCCCCTTCCTCAACCTCGGGTACTTTGGGTTGTTGCGGAAAGTCTGCCGATGCAGGCTCCTCGGGTGCGGGAATCCTGGGTTCGGGTTCAGCCACTGGGGGAACTCCCTCTGGTTCCTCGTCCGCCGGTTCCCACCGAGGTACCTTCCGCAATTTGAAGGACACGTGTTTCGTTGCAGCTCTGGCCCGCTGCAGAGCATTCCTTCGAGCCAGCTTGAGTACTCGCACCTCCGGGGTGACCTCCGCTCGAGAGATGATGTCGTGGAGGCGTACATCCCACGGGTGATAATGGCGGAGTAACCCGGGAACATCAATCGTGTACCTGTAGTTGTCCTCTACCACTTCCACGAACGGTAAGGTGTGAGGATTCAGCTGCACATAGCTTTTATGATTATTTCCCAGGTCCTTGGTCCGCATGATATTCCACGCTGGGTGTGACGGAACATCGGCCGGTATACGGATAGGATCTCCAGGCTTCCCTATACGCCATTCCTCGAGCCACTCCGACGGGTTCCAATAAAACCTTTTGGCGAAGTTGAAGGCGAGGTCCGGATGCTGGGTGTCGAGCGGTAGTGGAAAGAGGTAGTCAGGAATTTCCTCTCCCTGTTCACTCTCCTCCTCTGAATCTCTTCGGTTTTCGCGCAAGAGAAACACATCGTCACCACTGGGGTATTGTTCCTCGGCCCTCCTCTCAGCGCTTTCAGACGACTGCTCGTCCGCGGTGCTCTCCTTGTTTGGGTCCCGCATCACCTCTAGATCTGAGGCGCGCTCCTCAATTGGCGGAGGCGTTGGTTCGCGTTCCGGTTCCTCCGCCTCCGACAGCTCATGATCCGCTTGAAATTCCTGATCACCTTCCCGAGTTGGGGTGTATTCAGGGTCCTGTGAGTTTTTTGACCCCTCCCCTCCACTGGTCTCCGCCGGTCCTGCCTCGCTACTGGCGCTTTCCTCCGGTTTCGGCTCCACTTCTACTTCTCTTCGCCTGCTTGCTTCCACCATGGCCTCCGCCGCCCTTAGCAATCTTTCGGAACGATTCGGGTCTCCTTGTCCCACTCGTACCAGTCTCCTCCTTTTTGGTGGTGGAGAGGACGACGACGCCATAGACACTGCTGAACCAGACAATTCCGGTAGCTCCAGAAGCGAAGGTAAACTGATTGTGCGGAGAGAAACTGTTTTCAAGCTGCCGAGACTAGGTTGGTCGTGAGGACGAATGGCGGCTGTATTCCCAGGGGTCGAGGGTTTCACTTTAGGACTGTGCAAAGCGTCGTTGCGTGCGAGGGTATCGCAGCGTCCAACATTTATAAAACTGCGCTGCTGCGGCGAAACCAAGGGATCGTCGTCACCTACATAGTGAAACACAATTGCGCCGTTGCGCTTTCCTTTCAGCGCAGCGGTGGTGCTGCGATCCTCTGACGTCATGGTGACCATGTTGCGCTGCGGTGGCTGCGCAGCTACGGCGCTGCGGTGTGGTAACATCGCCGCTGCGGTCCTTTACCGCGTCCCCAAGATGATTGCGATGGCTGCGACACTGCGATTCGCTCCCTTGTTGCGGCCGCTGCGATTGCCCCTCCGGTAAGGCTGAGTGTCCTCACTCCGCCGAAACCGGCGCAGCAACTCCGGGGAATGGAGATCCTTTTCGTCCACCCAAGAGTCGTCTTCGGCATTTTAACCCTTCGAACGCACCAAGTATTGGGTGGAGTTGGAATTCCGAGAGTGACGTGATTGAAGGATCTCTTCCACCTCATACTCGTCCGAGGTTCCTCGAACGGGTGGTAAAGGAGTATGCCGTTGTCGATTAGGGAACATTAAATCAGGATCGCGGAACGGTTTAAGAAGTGAAACATGGAAAACATTGTGGATATGCCAGTCCGTCGGGATATCCAACTTGTACGCTACGTCGCCCACACGGGAAAGAATTGTGAACGGGCGCGTGAACTTTGGTGCCAACTTCTTAGAGAGGGCACCAGGCAAGGAGAGGTTTACCATATTAAGGCGAACCTGTCCCCCACACAGAAGACGATGTCTTTCCAGTGAGCGTCGGCCTGCGACTTTTGACGATCCTTTGCCATTTGGAGCGCCTTGGCCGCCTTTTCCAGGTTTCCTTGCAAGGTTTTGGCAAAGTCCAGAGCAGCCGGTGTTTGGTAATCCGCTACCAATAAGTTTTGGGGAAGAGTGGGTTGTCGTCCATTGAGGGAGAATGGTGTAGCATTTGTTGACGAGTGTACTGCACTGTTGTATGCTACCTCGATTGCTGTTAAATGGTCCACCCAATCTGTCTGGTGTACCGAGACATAAGCCCGCAATGCTTCCTCCAAAGTTCGATGCACCCTTTCAGTCTGACCATCAGTTTGAGGGTGGTAGACTCTGAACATGGCCAGCTGCGTTCCGCATAACCCAAATAGATTTTGCCAAAAATGGCTCACGAATTTTCGATCGCGGTCGCTGACGATCTTTTTCGGAAGACCGTGATGGCGGAATATTTCCCGAAAGAATAAGTCCGCAATATCCCGTGCACTAGCTGTAGTGGTCGTGGGTAGAAAATGTGCCATTTTCGTCAGGTAATCCACGACGACGAAGATTGAGTCGTAGCCCTCCTTCGTTCGGGGAAGGGCCACGATGAAATCCATCGAGATCGCCTCCCAAGGAACAGATGGTATTGGGAGGGGGTGTAACAAGCCTTGTTGCCCTGAATCCGATTTGTTTCTATTACACGAGTCACATGTCCGGACATATTCTGCAATGTCTCGAGTCATGTTTGGCCAATAATACGCCTCAGCGACACGTGCGGTTGTTTTATCCCGCCCAAAATGTCCACTGAGCGGCTCGTCGTGACTCATTTGAAGAATCGTGTGACGAAGTGCCGTATTTGTTGGCACATAAAGCCGTGTTGTCTTACTCGGTCTGTACCGCCACATACCATTGGCGGTTCGAACGAGTACCTTCCGTTTGATGAGTTCCTTTAGTGAATCATCGTCGCCGTAGGCGGCCTTTATCCGACTTAACCATTGTTCGTCCACTTGCACCGTACTGGTGACTGCGCCGAGCGTCGAATCTTGCGCTGCGGTCGACGCTGCGCTTGTCTCTTTCACAGAGTCTTCGTTCCCCTGTTGCGGTGCTTGCGGTCGTTGCTCCGCTGCCGGCGCAGCGACGTCAGGTCTTCTGGACAGCGCATCTGCCGGGTTCGTTTTGCCCGGCTTATATTCAATAACAAGTTCCGGACCAAAGGTTTGCAAAAACGTCATCCAACGCACTTGTTTCTTGGACAACTTCGGCTGGGTTTGGAGATATTGTAAGGCGTGGTGATCCGTGATAACCGTGATCCGTTTCCTCTGAACGTAACACTTCCAAACCTCCAACGCATTGATAATAGCTATTGTTTCCTTCTCATGGGTGGCCCAATTCAACTCTGCTGCCTTTAGTTTGCGACTGTCGTAGGCGATGGGTTGAAGGCCTTTTCCTTGATCCTGCATAAGGATCGCTCCAATAGCCATATCGCTCGCGTCGGTAATTATCGTCCAAGGTAAATCTGGATCGGGAACAGCTAACACAGGGGCGGTAACCAACCACTCCTTTAGCGTGTTAAAGGCTGCCCCTTGCGCTGTTTTCCATTCAAAGGGCACATCATTCTTGAGCAATTCCGTGAGCGGTGCAGCGATCTTTGCGAAGCCTTCGACAAAACGTCGATAATAGGAGCATAGTCCTAGAAAGCTCCGTAACTCTGTGATATTTGCCAGCTGCGGCCACTCCTTAACGACCTTTGTTTTGTTTGGGTCCACTGCGATTCCGTCCCGGCTCACCTAAAAAATCAATCTTCTCTTTGAAGAAGTCACATTTACTTCTTTTTGCGTATAATTTATGCTCCCGAAGAACTTGTAGGACCGTCCGTAAATGCTTCATATGTTCTTCCTTCGTTCGGCTATACACCAATATGTCATCTAAGAAGACGATCACAAACGCGTCCAGATATTGCCAAAGATGGAATTCATTAAATGCATAAAGGTCGCCGGTGCGTTAGTCAACCCGAACGGCATTACCCGAAACTGGAAATGACCGTATCGAGTTATGAACGCCGTCTTCTCCACATCTTCCTCGGCAATTCTAATCTGGTGGTATCCGCTCCGCAAGTCTATTTTCGAAAAATATTTGGCACCTCGAAGCCGATCCAACAATTCGTCTATCTTCGGTAGGGGGTACGCATTCTTCACTGTTAATTTGTTCAGCGCTCGGTAGTCAATGCACATACAAAAACCTCCATCTTTCTTGTTCACAAAGAGGACGGGGGCTCCATACGATGACTTGCTTGGTTCGATTGCTCCGGCTTCGACCAACTCCGCGAGTTGCTTTTTGAGTTCGTCCAATTCGGTGTAGCTCATTTTGTACATCCGATTAGCCGGGGGTACCGCTCCAGGAACAAGCTCTATCCTATGGTCTACTTCGCGCTTCGGAGGTAATCATTCGGGGAGCTTCGGGGGGAATACATCTGCGTACTCCTCGAGAAGTTTTGTCATGACTTCCGGGGCCTCATCGGAAGTCTTTCCAATGTCGTCCCTTTCTTTGGAGACGAAGTTGGGGTCCTTCTTCCATTCTTCCGAGATCTCCTCCTTCGCCTCCTCCATTGGCTGGACGACCGCCATACCAATCGTTTCCCCTTTCTTGAGTGCCCTCTTAAGCTGTAAGGCCGAAAGCAGGCGTCCCTCTTCCGCTCCCACTTTTACCTCGAACTCTTCTTCACCTTTCTTCACTCTCATGACGCCAATTCTCCAATCAATTGTCGGATTCCATTTTTGCAGCCACGGTTTCCCTAAGATTACCTCATGGTCCCCAAGAGGTAATACATGAAGTGTATCGTACCATCGGAATTTCCCAATGCCGACGCGTAACCTCGGGGTACGATGTGTAATGGATAAGGAACTGCCGTCGGCCAATTGTACCGACTGATGATCCTTTAGTACCACAAGAGGAAGTTTCAACCTTTTCACCGTCGCCTCGTTAATGAAGTTCCCCGATGCTCCGGAGTCCACCATGAAGTTAGCTGCACTCACTCCTATTTGACCCCGAAATATCAAAGGGTCTCCTCCTTCACCGGCTAACCTCATAACGGTAAGTTTTCCCTTTTTGGGGCCTTTCCGTTTTGGACACTCTCGAGCCATGTGATCGGGAGAACCGCACTGGAAGCATAGTCCATTTTGCCTCCTCCGCTGGATTTCCTCGGGGGATAAGTCATTGGTCTTTGTCTTGGTAGTTTTCTTCTTTCTCCGCAGGACGTTGACCGCTTCCTTATCCTCATTAACTGCGCCGAGCTCCATGGGGGTTGGACCTTCGTCTCGTCGATGTCCTCCGCTACTGCTCGACCCGTAGTGATACGGTCTCCGGAGGTTAAAGTCGACCGAATCGGTCCGCTCCGCAAACTGGATGATTGCTGCGAGAGGAGGAGTCGTGCTTTCCCGGGCAAGCCATTGTTCCACATCTCTACGAATAGACGACTTAAGCCCCTTCACGAAACGATCCACGGCTTCATCCTCCGTCATCGTAGGTATTTGAACCTTGCACTCCAAGAACCTCTGCGTAAACTCCATCACTGAAGTTCGTTGCTTCAATACTGCGATCTTATCTCTCGCCGCCTTCACCGTGTTGACGGGCTGCCAACTGTCGCGGAGAAGTTGAACGAAGAGCGCCCAGACAGTTGGTAACTCATCGTCCTCTACCAATGTTCTCCACCAAGCCCCCGCTGCCCCTTTAAGAAGACCACCCGCGTAGTGAATCTTCTCACGGTCCAATAGGCTAGGAAAATTCTCGAGATAGTTCGCCACGGAGAATAACCATGAGTCAAGGCTCTTGTATCTTGCAGGGTCAAACTCGTCGGGAATTCTTAATTTCGGTCTCCAGAAATCTCTCTCTACGCCTCCATGGGGTCGCTCCTCTAGACGCGACTCCAAGGTTGTGACAGTGTTACTCAGCTGCGCGTTCTGTAACCTCACACTTTCTAACTCCCTCAGTACTTGCGCCAACATTTCCGTAGTGGATACGCCGTGTTCGTCCATGCTGTCGAGTCACGGGTGATAGCTCTGATACCAATGTAAAAGAGGCACGCTACACCACAACACGTTAAAATGCACAGCGGAAAACACTAAGGATCTTCCTGTAGCAACAGCAGGAATACACAGAACTCACAGACAAGGTTGAGCTTTATTACTTGAGAGAGAGTACAAGGTTGCGCTAGCTGTGTAGGTCTACTCCAGGTGTCCCATTCACTCGGTCTACTTGCCTATTTAAACTAGCCAACTGCTAGTCAACCTAGTACTATACAGCTGTACACGTGGGCCTTCGCGGCCAACCGAGATCTATCCAAAACTTCCTTCTAGAACTATACAGTTCCAACTACATTGTGCGGCGTTGCTATGCTGCGCTGCTGCGCTACTGAGTTGCTATGCTGCGCTACCAAGTTGCTATGGTGCTATGCTGCGCTGGTCTGGAATCGCAGCTGCGCAGCTCTGGAATCGCAACTGCGCTGCTCTGAAATCGCATCAATAGCAGCCTAGCCCCAACCACTAAGTACCCAATTCTGTAACCCTGTTACACATAACATGAAACTCTAGACCTCCATAGGTCCTCAAAATGAACAGCTTGCAAGAAGCCTCTAAGATAACCCTGACCCCTCTGTGTTTCAAGAAATATAACTACCATCCTGGCACAAAAAAACTCTAACCACCTTCACCCCTGTGAAGAAAAGATTCCCTTGAGTGGATAGCAGAAAGAATCTCTGAATTTGCTCCCCTGGGCAATAAGTTATAGAGGGTTAAATTTGATCTTTTGTACAAAAGCTTTTTGGGAGAGAAGGTCATATCTAGTAATTTTTCTAAGTCCTATCTCTCTCACAAATTCTATCGACTGATGCACGAAACTAATCATATTACACTTCTGTACACAAAAGTACAGTTGCCAGTGTACTTTCTGTACGGATACTGTACAACATGGCCTAAATGTCGACACGTGGTATATCCGGATTTGCTCCCTTAATCGTCGGAGATGCCGCGATCCAATGTCATGTTGCCACGTGTCATATAATAAAGCAAGGACCAAAAACCGCCGAAATTCTCTTTCGAGATCTTGGCATTCATTTCGGTCGTCCGATTAAATGCAGATTTAATCGTAGCCGAAATAAATACCTGCGAGGTATTCGTTTCGCTATCAAAACAAATGTGCAATAATAGTTTCATGTCTGTACCCTAATCTGTTCTTTTACATAACCAAACCTATGTATCCTGTAAATAGTTTCTGTTAAATGAATTTGTCAGCGTAGTAATGTTTATCTAATTATCAAACTTAATATATTCTAACACTAGTCATAGACTAAATGGATAGAGCTACCGGCTATTAGCGGCTTTGACGGCCAGTAGGTACCAGGATCAAGTCCTGTGTCCGCCAACTTTTCTTTAAGTAAATCAACTAATCTACTACCAGTAAATCTTAGGATAACATAGACAACCATGGCTCTAGATTCATCTCCGACTTTCAGTGACTGCAACAAGTGTGGGAGTTGAGGAGAGAAGTTAGAGGCATACTGCCTTGGCTTCTTTTCTGCAATTTATTTTAGACCTAGAAAATACTAAACGAACCATCAATTTCTACACTTCATATACCTGAGTTATTGTAATAAAGACTTAACCCACATCAGCTCTTTCAGAACGGAGCAAGAGGCAATGTACTCAGCCTCGATAGTGGACTAAGCAACCACCTTTTGTTGCTTGCTACTCCAAAAGCAAGCACCTTCTCCCACATACAACACATATCCAAAAGTGCATCTTCTCATAGGTGCATCCCCATAACTGGCATCACTCCTAGTAGTGATGTTAGTGTGCTCCCCTCCTAAATGCAACCATAAATCCGTGGTTCCCATCGGATATTTTATCACTCTCTTGGCTGCCTCCCAATCTCTCTTCCTAAGATCATTTAGACTCTTACTGAGGACTCTAACTGATGCCGCTATGTCTGGCCTAGTACATTTTATAAAGTAGATTAGGCTTCTTACAACCTGTATGTAAGGAATACACTTCATAAACTATCTTTCATCTGGACTCATCTGATCATCTAAGATTATCACTCCTCCTTCTACACTCCCATCACTTAATTTCTTCAAGTCCATAGAAGTGGTACAACTGTTTGTCGTTTCTATTTGGATTTCTTCAAGCATATTCTCTATAGCTTCTTTCTGAGTAAGTTTGATAATCTTCTTCCCCTTATCTCTCTCCATTTGAATTCCCAGAATGTATCTTGCCTCCCCTAAATCCTTCATGTCAAATCTGCTTCTAAGATCTTTCTTTAACATATTGATCTTTTCCATAGACTTATTAAACACCAACAAGTCATCCACATAAATTGCAATGAAAATAAAACCATTTTCATCCTCAAACATATAAATAGATGGTCGGAACTCATTTTGTATATATCCCAGACTGGTGAAAAACTCATCTAGTTTCTTATTCCATTGTCTGGTAGCCAGCTTTGTTCCATATAAGGACTTTATGAGTCTCCAAACTTTGCTCTCCACTCCTTCCTATACAAACCCTTGTGGTTGACGCATGAAGATATCTTCGTCTAGCTCACCATTGGGGAAGGCGGTCTTAAAATATATCTGGTGTATTTCCATGTCTTTCGCTGCCGCTAGACTGAGGAGAATTCTCACTGATGAAACCAAACCACCCGAGCAAAAGTCTCCTCAAAATCTATCGCCTCTTTTTGGGTGAACCCCTTTGCTACCAACTGAGCCTTATATCTCTCAATGGTATTATGTGGGTTCAGTTTCAGTTTAAACACCTATTTGCACCGAATAGTTTTTTGTCTTGAAGACAGTCCACCAGTTCGAAAGTATTTGCTTCCATGATGGAGGCCATCTCATTATTTATAGCTCTAATCCATCTGTCTTTCTCTTGACTGTCCATTGCCTCCGAGTATTTTTGAGGCTCATCAGGGTGGGACAACTTAGTTACCTTGTGAGCGGCTTGATTTTCCTGTAGCCTTTTGCTGCTTCTTCGTCCACCCTCAAAGTCCGAAGTTGGAATGGAGGGAAGTCTCGGGCTCCTCCTCACTCTCTCAACAGCTCCCCTATCCATGGAATCAAGTTCCCGCTCCTCCTCCTCTGTCTCCTTAGAGTTTATAGGTATATGAGGAGATTGCGATATATCTCCCTTGTCTTGCTTCTCCTCGAATCTGCAATCACGTATTCCCTCAAGTCCATTCTGGGAACATCCGAGTCCTCGTCACTCTCAGACTCAAAACTCTTTCGTATCTTCTTGGTATATTTGAAGCGATCTAATGACTTTCTTTCATCCATGACAATTAAGTGTTTTACCAGAAGGATATCTTGCTTAGCTAAGTCATAGACTCTATATCCCTTGACATCCTCATCATATCCCACAAAATATCGAGGATTTCCCTTGGCATCTAGTTTCTAGTTTTTGCTATCCGTATCAAGATTGTTCCCCCTCCACGGTTCTCATGAAGCCTCAACTCCGAGAGCTTGGTAGAATCTGCTATGAAGTGACCCAGTTTCATGCACAAATGACAAAGACCATTTGGGGGCCTTGGTCCTCCAGATTGATCTTTCACTCCTTTGAAGCTGGTACACGGCTTCGTCGAATCCTTCCCCCACCTGTGCGTTCAAGCAGCTAGAGCTTAAACGATCTTTCCTCCTCTCCAAATCTTAATAGTGTTCTCTTACACAAGTATCATCCGGACCACTATGTTCCACTTCCAAGAGTTGTCATCCATTTCCTGCACTCAGTTCACTTTGTTCCCATATTCATCAGGTAACTTCATGATGAGGGTGTTGACTTTCATCTTCATTGTACCTGTCCACCCGACACTCTCCATTTCGATATACAAACAAGAGAGATCGTTACAATAGTCTAACATTTTTCCTCCTTTGTAAGTGTAATCCCCTTACCTTTGCTCGGCCAACTGGAGCTCTCTCTACGCCTCCATGGGGTCGCTCCCCTAGACGCGACTCCAAGGCTGTGACAGTGTTACTCTGCTGCGTGTTCTGTAACCTCACACTTTCTAACTCCCTTAGTACTTGCGCCAACATTTCCGTAGTGGATACGCCGTGTTCGTCCATGCTGTCGAGTCACGGGTGATAGCTCCGATACCAATGTAAAAGAGGCACGTTACACCACAACACATACAGTGCACAGCGTAAAACACTAAGGATCTTCCCGTAGCAACAGCAGGGATACACAGAACTCACAGACAAGGCTGAGCTTTATTACTTGAGAGAGAGAGTACAAGGTTGCGCTAGCTGTATAGGTCTACTCCAGGTGTCCCATTCACTCGGTCTACTTGCCTATTTAAACTAGCAAACTGCTAGTCAACCTATTACTATACAGCTGTACACGTGGGCCTTCGCGGCCAACCGAGATCTATCTAAAACTTGCTTCTACAACTATACAGTTCTAACTACATTCTGCGGCGTTGCTATGCTGCGCTGCTGCGCTACTGAGTTGCTATGCTGCGCTGCTGCGCTACCAAGTTGCTATGCTGCTATGCTGCGCTGGTCTGGAATCGCAGCTGCGCAGCTTTGGAATCGCAACTGCGCTGCTCTGAAATCGCAACAATAGTAGCCTAGCCCCAGCCACTAAGTACCCAATTCTGTAACCCTGTTACAGTAAAACACACAGATTACCCTTTCCTAAAACAACCACCTATAAGGGAGAAAAAAATCTAGATCTAGTACACACAGATATTTGGGGACCGGCTAAAGTGCCCTCACTGGGGGGGAAGAGATTTATGATGACTATCACTGATGATTGGTCTCGATATTCCCGAGTTCATTTTTTGAAACACAAGTCCGAAGCTCAGGAGTGTTTTAGACAATATAAAGCGTGGAGCAAAAAACTCCATGAAACTCCAATCAAGAGAATACGGAGTGACAATGGTGGAGAGTATACTTCTAACCAATTTGAGGATTTTCTGAGGGAAAATGGGGTCCAACACCAAAAGACAGTCTCAAAAAACCCGGAACAGAATGGGGTAGCTGAAAGGTTAAATAGAACACTAAGTGATAGTGCAAGAATTATGTTGTCTGATAAGAAGATAGGAAAAAGGTTTTGGGCAGAAGCAATAAACTGTGCTAATTACCTCAAAAATAGAGTTCTTACTTCAGCTATTAAAGATCAAACACCTTATGAGAGATGGACAGGCCGGAAACCAGACATATCTCACTTTAAGGTTTTCGACAGTCAAGTATTCAGTCTAGATACTGATCGGTCCAATTGGAAGCTAGATCCTAAAGGAATACCGGGATACTTGTTAGGATATTATGAGGATTTTAAAGGATATAGAGTTTATGATCTAAAAAGGGAAGATATAATCTTAGTAAAGCATCTAGTAGTTATGGATGAAGAAAAGTCTGTGGATCCCTTGAAATATACGAAGTCAGTAAAAATCAGATTTGAGTCAGAAAATTCCGATGACTTTGAGCTTCCTAACTATCCAGGTTTTAGAGAAGATGACATTCTTGCAGGAACAAATCAGACCGAAAAGGACTCGGCTATGGAAACTCCAGTGACAACTCTACTTGAAGCGGAAGATGTGGTTGAAATTGATTCGAAATCAAGGGATAGGGGAGAAGCTGAGTCTGTTCGAAAGAATCCACGAGAACTATCTATTCCGGCCTCAAATTTTGAGGGGAGAAGGAGAAGTAGCAAAAGATTGCAAGAAAAACAGGTTAATAACAAGGTAACTAAACTATCTCATCAAGATGAACCTCAAACTTATGGAGAGGCGATGACTTGTCTAGAAAGAAATCGGTGGAAGACAACCATCAATAAGGAGATGGCCTCAATTATGGCAGCCGATACTTGGGAGTTGGTGGATTGTCCACCTAACCGAAAACCAATCGGTTGTAAGTGGGTTTTCAAATTAAAACTGAACCCAGATAACACAATCGAGCGCTACAAGGCCAGATTAGTGGCAAAGGGATTTACACAAAAGGAGGGAATTCACTACGAGGAAACCTTTGCCCCGGTGGTCAAATTTCCCTCCGTCCGCATACTTCTCAGCCTGGCAACAGCGAAAGACATGGAAGTGCACCAGATGGACATCAAAACAGCCTTTTTGCATGGAGAATTCAAAGAGGAGATCTTCATGCGACAACCTGAAGGGTTTGTGGAGGAAGGAGAGGAGAGTAAGGTATGCCGGCTGATTAAATCTCTTTATGGTTTGAAACAGGCCCCTTGACAATGGAATAAGAAGCTTGATGAGTTTCTTACCGGTCTGGGATATATCTGGATCAGCTCAGATCACTCAATCTATGTTTTCGAAGATGAGGAAGGTTTTATATTTATTGCAATTTATGTTGATGATTTGCTTGTTTTAATTAAATCAATGGAAAAAATAAATAAACTAAAAACCGATCTTAAGGGGAGATCTGAAATGAAGGATATGGTAGAAGCAAAATATATTTTGGGAATTTAAGTAGAGAGAGACCGAAAAAGAAAAATTATATGATTGACTCAAAAGGAAGCAATAGGGAACATGCTTGAAAATTTTCAAATGGATAAGGCTAATAGTTGTACAACTCCAATGGAGTTGAAGAAGGGAAGTGAGGGGAGTGAGGAAGAAGGAGTCATAGTCTTAGACGAGGAATATCTCCTGAAGAACAGAAGTTCATGCAGACTATTCCTTACAGGCAAGTAGTGGGAAGTCTAATCTATTTTATGAATTGTACCCGGCCGGATTTAGCTCCAACTGTAGGAGTGCTGAGTAGAAGTCTAAATGCTCCCACTAAGAGGGATTGGGAGGCAGCTAAGAGTGTCCTTAGATATTTGATAGGAACTAGGGATCTATGGTTGCATTTGGGTGGGGAGAATACTGACATCACTACTTAGAGTGATGCTAGTTATGGTGATGCTCCGATGAGGAGATGCACTTCTGGATATGTATATATGTGGGTGATGGGGCTTGCTGTTGGAGTAGAAAACAACAAAATGTTATTGCTCAGTCCACCATGGAGGCTGAGTATATGGCCTCTTGCTCTGCTGTAAAAGAATTGATGTGGGTCAAGTCTTTGCTTTGTGAGCTTGGTCACCTTAAGAGTGGTATGCAGAATTTTTTTTGTGATAATCAGGCAGCAATCGCTATTTCTACCAATCCTAAACATCATTTTAAAGCCAAACACATAAACATCAGACTCAACTTTGTTAGAGAGAAAGTAGAAATCAAAATAATCAGTTTAGAGTACAGATCAGATAGTGAGATGGTAGCAGATATGATGACCAAACCTGTGCCTTCCCCTAAGCTAATTTTCTGCAGGGAGAAGTGTGGTCTGAAATTAAAGATTGACTAGAAAATAAGGGGAGTGTAGAAATTAATGGTCCATTTTAATTATTTTCTAGGTCTAAATAGAAATATAGAAAGAAGCCGAGGCAGTCTACCTCTAACTTCTCTCTCTCACTCTCAAACGTGTCGCAGTCACTGAGAAATTGGAGAGGGAGCTATAGCCATGGCTACCTAGGCTATCCAGAGGTTTACGGGAAATTTATATTAGTTAGGGGTTTATTTACTAAAAGGTATGTGCCGGCCACAGGATTTGATCCTGGTACCTACTGGCCGACAAACAGCAGATAGCCGGTAGCTTTATCCGTTAAGTCTATAACTGGTGTTACGAAATATAGGGTTTGATATTTAGTTAATCATTAACACGTAGGATTATTCATTTAACTGAAACTATTCACGCGAGACATAGATCCGGTAATATATAAGTACGGATTACGATACGGACAAGAAATCAATATTGCGCATTTATTTCTTTATTGAAACGAATACCGCGCATGTATTTATTACGGCTACGATTAAATTCGAATTTAATCGGACGGCCGGAATTAGCGCCGAGATCGCGGAAGAAGATTTTGGCGGTTTGTGGCCATCGCCACATCAGATGACACGTGGCGGAATGATATTGGATCGCGGCATCTCCGAGGATTAAGGGAGCGAATCCGGATATACCACGTGTCGACATTTAGGGCATGTCGTACAATGTCCGTACATAAAGTACACCGGCAGCTGTACTTTTGCGTACAGAACTGTAATCTGATTGGTTCCGTACATTAGTAGATAGAGTCTGTGAGAGAGATAGGACTTAGAAAAATTAGGAGATAGGACCCTCTCTCCCAGAGAGCTTCTGTACAAAAGGTCAACTTTGACCCTCCATAACTTACTGCTTAGGGGAGCAAATTTAGAGATTCTTTTTGCTATCAACTCAGGGGAGTCTGGCCATCACAAGGGTGCGGCTGGTCATAGTTTTTGTTTTCCAGGGTGGCAGTTGTTTTTGCTGAAACACAAAGGGGTCAGAGTTATCCTAGAGGCTTCTTGAAAGCTGTCCACTCTGAGGACTTATGGAGGTCTCAGAGTTTGAAGTAGTACTTTTTGGTATGGTAAAACAATATAATTGGTCCGTACTTCAGTAGGTAGGAGTTATTAGAGGGAATTAGGACTTAGTTTTTTTTTACAGTCACCTCTCCCTTTGAGGGTTTGTATAAAATAGGCATCTTTGCCACCCCATAACTTATCGCATGGTTAGGTGTTTTCAGAGATTCTTTTTCTTACGCATTTAGGGGAGTCTAGACTGCACAGAGGTGCAGTTAGATTGTCTGTTTGTCAACTTGGGTTGCAATGGTTGCCATTGAAAGTGGGTTAGTTAATAACTATCTAGTGGCTTCTGAATTCTGTAGTCCAATGGAGGTCACATAATAGCAGGTTACGGGCCCACCCTCTAGGGTGCCCATCTTGAATCGATCAGGGTTTATCTATTGGGAAGCTATGATGATAAGGGCTTTGTGTGAAAAACGATAGTGGGGTATTGTTAGTGGACAAATGAAACGTCCACTTTAGGGAACACCACTGGGATTTGGTGGAATAAGGTTTTTTTGTAGCAAAATCTGCTGCAGCAGAGGAGGTAGATGATGGGGAAAGTTGTGTGTTCAAAAAAGGGAAAGAAAATGAGACACCTCTTACTCCTATTAGTATTATTCCCACGACACCCGGAGGGGCGATCGTGAAGACCGTGGAGACCGATACTCAAATGTGGGAAGACACCAACATGGCTACCAAGAACTTCATTATGAGATACCTCACACAAGCTTTGGCAACTCCTCACTTTCACATTTACAAGGACGAGGAATTTAGGGTGAGTTTGATAGAGATCTATAGAGCTAGTACAATTCAGGAGCTCCAGTTGGCAAAGCAAAAGTTAGGAAATTATACTTACAAAAGGGGAAAAATGTTAGACTACTGTAATGATCTTTCTTGTTTGTATATAGAGATGGAGAGTGCCGGATGGACAAGTACAATGAAGATGAAGGTTAACAGTCTAATCATAAAGTTACCCAACGAGTATAAAGATATAGTGTACGGCGTACAGGAAATGACTGATAGTTCATGGAAGTGGAATACAATGGTCCGCATGATACTTGTGCAGGAGAAAACGATTAAAATCAGGAGAGGAGGAAAGAGCAATCAAGCTCTAGCCGCCAGAAGGGATAGGTGGAAACCGGACCCAAAAAAACCATACAAAGGAGAAATAGTTTAGCCTAGAGGACCAAGGCACTCAAATGGCCTATGTCATTTTTGCAAAAAGCCGAGACAATTTATCGCGGATTGTGTCAAGCAATTAGAGCAGAGGCTCAAAGAGAACCATGGAGGAGGTTCTTCTAGAGGGAATAAAAAGACACTTTTGGTCACAAAGGTGACAGGAGAGACCGAGGACAAGTCCTTTGAGGAGGATGGGGAGCTTCTTCTTGACGAGAGTTTGGAGGAAAAGGAAATCCCTCGAAGACAAAAGTGTGCCCTTAGAGCATTTTGGGAAGCTCTATTCGAAGGATGGATCATCGACTCAGGTGTATCTATGCATATGTTTTAAGACAAGGACCTCTTCACTAAGCTAAGGAAAATCCCTTCTGTAGAAATAGAGTATAGGGATAGGAGAGTGGTTACTACAGATCTAGTGGGATCAATAGATCTGAAAGTCTTAGTAGAGGGTAAGACTTCTATACTCACATTCTCAGATATACTTTACATTCCTCAGGTGAGTAAAAATCTTGTCTCTACGTATGTGTTAGATGAAAAAGAGTTTGATACCTTCACTAGAAAGGGAGTTTTTACAGCTATGTATAGGGATGAAATTTACTTCACGGCAGATAAGGGTAGCCAAGGAATGTTTAGGCTTAACCTGAGAAATGAAAAGAAGAATGCTTACTAGGTTGGTGTTCCTAAGTAGATGATTTGGCATAAACGATTTTGGCATGTGCATTTTGATAGGCTAACGGAAGGGAAGAAGCTTAAGGCAGTAGAAGACATTCAGTTTGGGGATAATGAAATGATGAATGATTGTAGTGGTTGTGCTCAACGTAAGGCTCACAGACTTCCCTTTCCCAAAGACGCCACATATAGAGGTGAGAAAGTATTAGACCTCGTCCACACAGATATCTGGGGACGTTCAAAAGTTCCCTCGGTTAAAAGAAAGAGGATTATGTTGACAATAACCAATGACTGGTCTAGATACTCTAGAGTCTATTTCCTAAAATCAAAGTCTGGAACATCAACTTACTTCAAAGAATATATAGCTTGGAGTGAGAAGTTGCATGGAACCCCCATTAAGAGGATAAAGAGTGATAATGGGGGGGAATAAACCTCTAACCAGTTTGAGGAATACTTGAGAAATGAGGGAGTCCAGCACCAGAAAAGAGTGTCATATAACCCGGAACAAAATGGGGTAGCTGAGAGGTTTAACTGAACACTAGAAGATAGTGCATGTAGTATGTTTGCCGACAAGAAAACACGAAAGAGATTTTGAGTAGAGGCCATGAATCGTGCCATCTACATTAAGAATAGAGTCCTTACCTCAGCTGTAAAATGAATGACACCTTATGAGGGATGGGTGGGAAGGAAACGAGATATCTCTCACCTTAAAGTATTCGATATCTTAGTTTACAGTCTTGACACGGTTAAGAAAAACTAGAAACTAGATGCTAAGGGAAAACCCGGATACTTTGTAGAATATGATGAGGATGTCAAGGGATATAAAGTCTATGACATAGCAAAGAGAGATATCATTTGTTGATATTTGAGTATTTTCTAGGTCGGTATTTGGATAGAAAAAGAGTTGAGGCTGTCTGCCTCTAACTCACCTCACGAAGCCCCCACACTTGTTGTAGTCACTCAAGGCTGGCGAGGGAGCTAGAGCCATTGCTACCTAAGCTCTCCACAGAGACAAGATTAGATAATGGGATGTTTACTAAAATAGGTATTTGATGGACCCAAGATTTGATCATAGTACCTACCGTCCGTCAATTAACCCGTAGCTGTTAGCTTTGTCTGTTTAGTCTAGAACATGTAGGGTTTGAAAAGAATGTAAACATGTACACGTAGACAAATTCATTTAACAAGGCGAATTGATTCTTAGTACATAGATATAGTAGTACGGTTTACGCTACTTCGCGAAACTAATACCGCGCATTTGTTTTGACGGCGAAATAAATTTCGCGCACATATTTTTGACGGGTAGAATTGAATGTCGGATTTAATCGACAGTCGTGGTACGAGCCGAGATTCCCGAATATCCGCCTTGGCGTTTTCTGGCGCCGCCACTCCGGATGAGACGTGGAAATGCGCTGGAGGATTGCAGAATCTTCGGAACGCAAGATAACAAGTTTGGATGTGACAACTATCACCTATATGGTCCTGTCGTACAATTGCCGTACGGAAAGTACTTTGGCGCCTTTACTTTTTTGTACGGTACAGTCCTGTGATAGGCGCCGTACTTTAATAGAAGGGGTTTAGAGAGGGACTAAGACTTAGAATTTTTTGGGTAGGTAGCCGCCTTTCCCAGAGAGCATCTTGTATAAAAGGCTAACTTTGGCCAGCCATATCTATCAACTCAGTTGACCATTTTCAGTGATTCTTTTTGTTGCAGACTAGGGGGAGTCCATGCTACACACGGGTGTAGTTGATCAGAGTTTTTGCCTGCTTGGGTGGCTGTGTTTCAAAGGGAAAGTCAAAGTGGGTGAATGTGTTCAAAACTCATATTCTAACTTTGAATTCTGTGGTGAAACTGAGCACACAAAAAGACTTATTTCACAAATGTGAAGCTGTAATGGGGCTCTAATTCTCAAAGGGTCAATCATTTGGGTTTATATATACTTGGATTCAGCACTATCTAGATTAGCTTCTTTGGACCTGCGAATTCTGTGTGGCAATGGAGCCCATAGAATTACATCATTCTCGTCAAACACCCGGTTGTCATAGATGAAGGGAAGTCATTTGACCCTTTTAAATATACCAAAAAGATAAGAATCAGATTTGATTCTGAAAATGAGGAGGAATCCATCCTTCCCGAAAGGGACATGAGTGAAACAAGGATTGCACATTCAGAAGAGATCAAAGATATAGGCAATCCACCAGACCACTCACATATTCCTATGGACTTTGAGGAGACAGAAGAGGAGGGACCAGAATCGGCTTCCATGGATAGTGGAGCCGATGAGACACTAAGGAGAAATCTAAGACTTCCCTTCATCCCAGCTTCGGAGTTTGACGGGGGGGAGAAGGAGCAGCAAAAGGATCCAAGAAAAATAGGCGGCTCACAAGGTAACTAAGCTATCTCACCCATATGACCCTCAGTCATACTCGGAGGCATAAAACAGTTTGGAAAAATACAAATGGATTAGAGCCATAAATGATGAGATGGCCTCTATCATGGAAGCAAATACTTGGGAACTAGCGGACTATCTTCCAGACAGAAAACCAATTAGTTGTAAATGGGTGTTTAAACTAAAACTGAACCCAGATAACACTATTGAGAGATATAAGGCTCGATAAGTAGCAAAGGGGTTCACCCAAAAGGAGGGGACTGACCATGAGGAGACTTTTGCTCCAGTTGTTCAGTTCCCATCGGTAAGGATTCTCCTAAGCCTGGTAGCAACAGAAGACATGGAAATACACCAGATGGATACTAAGACTGCTTTTATTAATGGTGAGTTAGAGGAAGAAATTTTCATGAGGCAACCAGAAGGATTTGTGGAAGAAGGAGAAGAGAGCAAAGTCTGCAAGCTCATAAAGTCCTTAAATGGATTGAAACAAGCTCCCCAACAATGGACAAAGAAACTAAATGAGTATCTCACCAGTTTGGGATATATCCGGATCAGGTCTAACCATTTTATCTATATGTTTGAATATGAGAATGGTGTCATTTAATTGCAATTTATATGGATGATCTGCTTGTGTTGAGTAAATCTTTGAAAAAGATTAATAGGCTAAAGAAAGATCTTAGAAGCAGATTTGATATGAAGGATTTAGGTGAGGCAATATACATTTTGGGGGAAAGAAATCGGATAATTAGAAAAAGTTTCTAAATGAGTTGTGTTCGTCTAGTAGGTATATTTAACGTTAATTTACTGTGGTAAGAGTATAAGTTTGTATATCTATTTTACCAATCTGGACTAGGCCTATATAGGGTTTGACCACTCTATGAGTAAATCAAAGAAACAGGTAACAACCCCTCGAACAAAGTTAGGTAAATTCCTGAAATACTCGAACGTCTGAAACGAGAGAAGAGGAAGAAGGTGTTTAGGAAGACCAACGGAGTACTTTTAAAGAAGGAGATTGAGTGGTAATTATTTTCGTCAGAATCATAGGTAGAC
>JBBHKE010002816.1:128795-158294 GCA_037447655.1 Zygnema cylindricum
GAGATGGAGAGAGGGAGAGGAAGAGGGAGTGAGAGAGAGAGGGAGAGGGAGGGAGAGGGAGAGGGAGGGAGCGAGAGGGGGAGAGGGAGAGAGAGAGGGAGGGGGAGTGAGAGAAATCATAATAAGTATGGACTCATGAACATTCAATTTGATATTTGTTATTTTAAAATTTCTACATTTTAAAATTTAAATTTTGAAATTTGAAATTTGTACATTTGTGTTTTTCTAAATTTGTGAGTTGAAAGATTTTATTTTATTTCATGGGAAGATGAGGATTAAAGTAATTTGTGGCAATTGAAAGATCCTTTTTTACATTTGATGAAAATTTTGAATTTCTGGCTTTCAAATGTTTGTCTGTGTGACATTAAGTATGCATATGTGACATTTGAAAAATTTATTTGGAATTTTTGACATCGTAAGATGTGAATTGCAATTTGTGACATTAAAATGTCGTGAAATTCAAAATAGTTTGGTGTTTTTTTTTGAAATTTGAAGATGCGAATTTGAAAGACTTTTACATTTTAAATGTTCTTTCATCAATGAAAGTTAAAGATTCAAAAGTTGTTATAGAGCTGAAATTTCTGTCATTCATAGTTGTATTTTTATGACATTGAAAGATGTAACAAAAGAGATAGATTCCAATGTGTATTTGTGACATTTGAAGATGCGGATTTAAAATTTTGAGGATGAGAATTAGTGAGGAAAAGTTATACCTGATTATACCCAATATAATGGACGAAGTTTTTCTTTGTGACCGATTTTACAATATTTACAAAAACTGGAATGTCGATAGCCGTGAGTTGGTCGTAATCGTAATCCCAAAAATCCTATTGAAAAAAAATAACAAAAAAAAAAGTTACAGTTGGGAAAGTTAAAAACAGAAACCAGCAGACAGAAACAAACATGTGAAAGGAAATCACACTGGGGAAGAGAGAGGGGGAGATAGAGGAGAGAGGAGGAGAAAGAGAGAGGGAGGAAGGGAGGAAGGGAGAGGAAGAAGATATGAACTGAAAAGACGAGATCTTCTCACAAAAGAGTCTCTTGAAAAGGTAAAAAAAAGGCACTCATCAAGGGAAAAAAAAAATGAGTCTTACGTAATCGCTTCTTTGTGAGATGAACGTGATCCTGAGAATACGGCACAACAAAACTACAAGATAAAAAACAAAAAAAAGAAGACGAGCAAAAAGAAAAAAAAAAAAACAAAAACACTTCTACACATTCGGTTTTCCATGATCCGGAGAAGTACGGCAAAGCAAAACTCTGAACTAGCGGAGAAAATGAAAAATTGCGCCCAAAAAAACAAAAAAACAAAAAAAAAGACTTTACATATCCGGTTCTTGTGAGGTTAACGTGATCCGGAGAATATTTGGTTCCTCGATGGTTTCCGAGCCACACATCGAATCCGGAATCTGCGAGAATCAACGGCAGCCGCGATTCCGCTGGAGCTGCGACGAACCAAAGATCGGAGCCGAAAAATAGAGCGTGGTCGAGAATCACCGGATAATACTCTACAACAAAACTCATATAAGAAAATCAGTAAATAAACAAATTAATAGCTTAATAAGTAATATCTTTTTTTTTTGTAAAGATCGGAGCCGGAAAATAGAGCGTGGTCGAGAATCACCGGATAATATACTACAACAAAACTCGTATAACAAAATAAATAGATCAATAAACAAATAAAATGTTTTTATTCTTTCCTTGTTTGTCCCTTTCTTTTTTTTTTCTAAGCATCTAAGCCAAAAAATAGAGCGTGGTCGATAATACTCTACAACAAAATTCATGAAACAAAATAAATTGATTGATAGTTCATAAATAAATACATAAAATGTTTTTTTTTTCCCTTGTTTGTCCCTTCTTTTTGTTTTTCTAAAGATCGGAGCTGAAAAATAGAGCGTGGACGAGAATCACCGGATAATAGTCTACTGACAAAATTCATACAAAAAGAAAAAAAAAAGGTTGAGAAATTAGCGGGAAGTAGTCTACAGAAAAAATTATAAAAAGAAAATAATAATGACTTGTTTTTGTTTATTTTGTTTTGTTTCATTTTGTGTGTCCCTTTCCTATTTCATTTTAGAAATCGGAGCCAGAAAATATCATATATAAAAAAGAAAAAGGATACATAGAAAACCTTACCATTTGCGTAATTATTTTTAGGGCTAATGTTTTGCAAATTCAAAATATATCCATCACTTGTTATTTCCTGCAAAAATGGCATCAAAATTAATTAATAAAACTTCAGAAAAATGACCAAAACAAATAAATTTGCACCTTAAAGACCAATATAATCTATAATGCAAACATACAAATTTTCCATATGATGCAAAAATAGAATATAACTGCATTTTATTTTAATGTGAGGTTGATTATGAATTTGAAAATTTCAGAGAGAAAGAGAGAAAAGAGGAGAGAGAGAGAGAGAGGAAGAGAGAAAGAGGGAGAGAGAGAGGAAGAGAGAGAGAGGGAGTGAGAGAGAGTGAGAGAGAGCGAGAAAGAGAGAGAGAGGGGGGGAGAGAGAGATAGAAAGAGAGAGGGGGAGGGAGAGAAATAGAGAAAAAAAAAATCAACATGTCCTCAATGAAAACTTAAAAAAGGTAAACTTTAGCATTAAAAAAAAAACTATGCTGTTCATTGAGGCACAATGGTTTCTTTCATTTAATTTTAGTCAATGTCTTCCCATTTCACTCGTTTTCCCCTAATTCCATAATTTTTTTGTTCAATTTCATCAAAATTTATCATGTCTCCAATTTCTTTCAAACCTCCATCCAATTTTCATTAAATTTCACAAATTTTCAATTTTTAGAATTTATTTTACTACTTCCCAGTTTTCCTCTATTTTCATTTTATTTATTATTCAATTTCATTCAATCCTGGTTTTCCAATTTCAAATATATTCCTATCAGATTTTCTTCAATTTCAGCAATTTTATCAAATTTCAGCTTTTATTTTTTCAATTTTACCCTTTTTATTTCCCAATTTCGTCTAAATTTGTAAATAGTTCCACAAATGTTATCCTGTTTTCCCTAACTTCATTCAAAATTGACATTCATTTTCCTTAATTTTTTTCCAATTTTATCAAATTTTAACATTTCTCTTTACCTTCATTTGATTTCGTTATTTTACCTCTCCTCCCCTCTCACCCCCCCCCGCCCCCCTTTTTTTGTTACCTGATATTCTCTACAAGTGTAACCGAGCACTGTGACATATTCAGCACAAAATCCGGAATCCGCAAAAACCGCTTTTACTGAAAACAGAACTAAGAGACACGTAACGCATGAAAAAACGAATATCGGCGATTTTGATTTGCACCCCATGTCGTAAATTTTCCTTTTTGTCAACTGTTTTTACTGCAGATAGACAAAAAAATTACAATATTAAATATGAAATAGAAGGGGATAATTTTAAAGTAGAATAGAAGTACCAATATTGTAAATAATATGCTATAAATCCAATGCGAAAAAAAGTATAGAAAAGAAGAAAATGAGTGAACGAAATTCAAAGAAACAAAAAGACAAAAGAAATGGCAAGAATTCGCCAAAGTGACAATCTATAAAAGGTGATCCAGAATTTACCTTGACAAAAAATCAAAAGAAATAATAAAAACCGTAGATTTTTTACTCTTAGTAGCTACCAAACGTTGCGTCGCAGATTAAAAAATAAGAGATCGACGGCCTTTAAATAACGCCACTGCATGCAACATTACAGATGTTTTGGTCCGTTGATTCTTCTTTGTCCCTTTTTTTTGTCGTTTGTCATTTTTCTGGATTATTTTCGCTCTATTTGACCGCCGGAAATCACGGAAGACCGCTTACTCTTATCCTGATTAGCCGGTCAAAAGTCTCCGGTCGATAAGTCAGTACTAGGACGGGGAGTCAAACGCCGGTCAAAATTGTACGGCTCTGACCTATTAACACGATAAGATCTAATCTCAATGGTCCAAAACGATAAGCGACTTTTGCGTACATCCGACCGTGGCATGTCGGGTCCAACGGTCACCTTCATCGACGGCTCAAATTTATGGATCGTAAATTTTTTAGTGTTGTGTATCGGCAAAAAATTTATCGCGATAACACCGATACCGAAAGTGATCGGTTATCGAACGGTCAGGGGTCCCGATATATCGCTCCGAGACCAGCAAATTCCTTATCGGCAATAAGTGGAAAATATAATACGCTATATAATAGTACTTTATAATATACTGTATTATATTTTTCATTGTATATAGCGTGGTAAACCACGTGTAACCATCTGTACCGTACTCTGTGTAACGTAATAGCGGCGACCGTACCATTTTACGGTACGGACCGTACATTTATTGCCAATAGTTATCGGTACCGGTGTTATCGCGATGGAAAACCGATGTTTTATCGCACCAATGTCGATATATCGTATCAATACATCGATTATCGGCAAGCCAAATTAAGGTACATATCGATTATCGGCAAAACCCTGCCGATACACAACAGTAAAATTTTCGTCGGAAATTAATTTAGGGAATTGCTAATCGCAGAGACGATTTTTGCTGCGCGCCGGTAGTTGTCAGAAATTGTACATTTGAAGTACAGTTTCGTACAAGCTACGTACCTTTGATTTTAGATTTGACGGTCAATCCATCGAACAACTTTGACTGGCGAAATATTGTAACGGCGGTTAAAAAACTCGAAAATTGTAAAATAGTATTAACAACATTATGTAAGGGAGTGGACTAAAATCGGCCACGTCTCCTTGCACTAAAATAGTATTATATATTCTAATTCGCACTAACGCTAATAAATCCTTATATCCCTCTGCGCAACGACATATTTTATTTACATGTTCTAATGAATACCGGTTATCGCTCATTTTTTTGTTTTTTTTTTTTTGTGCTTGTCCATAGTTTATATATTCTAGTGGCTTAGGAAATTAGTTTTTTTCGATCCTTCTCCCCTTTGTACCCAAATTCTTTACCCATTGTAAGTTTTGCAATTAACCATTTCAACCAATGTTATCTCAAAATATAAAACAAATCACAAACATGAGAAACATGTTAAAAAAGTATTGTAGTATGTGTGGAAAGGCTCAAGTTTTTTAAGGGTTTTTTAGGGTTCTTTAGTAGATCACTATATAGTGTGTACATCGTGATACTTTATCGAGGTTCAAATTTCTATTTAACTCGAATATACAAAAAATTATTGGGTTTTTTTTGGTGCAAATTATACCATATGACAATAGGTTTGAAAGTTTTATACATTGTACATCGCTAATTTGTATTTATGTGTTAGAAATGCGATTTTATTTGGTGTCTTTATTCCAATTTATTTTTATTATAAATCAAAAGCGGTATACATTATTGTACTTTACGAAGGTGGGGACAAAAGGTACATGTAGCGGAAAATGGACGTGGGCCAGTCACAATTCACTGAACCGGTAGAATTAGGACTTATTAAAGATTTTTATTATATTTTATTTTTTCATTGTTTTGAAAATATTTAGTTCTCAACCATCCTAGAGTACATCAAAAGGTTGATCATAAACCTAGAAGAAAAAAAAAAAAAAAACTTTACATGCATTCCATATGTAAACTTCGATGGATTATTAAAGACTTCACTCGTCACGTAGACGATATAATATATAAAATGTTTTTATTCATTAGTTAAAACATTCCATAAAATTGAGATTTTTTATTTTTTTTTAAATAATACCATTCAAAACTACAGTGAATATTTTTAAAATATACGACTTCGAAACTTGTTTGAAAAATTAGCTTTAAATAAAACATATTTTAAAATAAAACATAATAAAGCTATGAAAGTACTGTCCATTATCCATTTTCCACTTTCCATCTCCATCCATTCATTCCATCCTGTGTCTTTGTGGTTTCTTTATTTCATTTCCTTCAAAGACAGACTAAACTCCTTCACGATCCATTATAACTCATTCCAAAATCTCTTCTTCGTGTTTCCTCCTCCTTTTCCTTCCCTCCCCCCCTCCACCCCGGAATCCCCCTTCCCCCCCTTTTTTTCTGTAAAAAATTGAATTTGATCAAAGAATCCCCCCTCAATTCCTCTCCCTCTTATATATAGTCCCTCTTCCTCCTTTCCCTCTATAATATTAATTTATTTTTTTTTTTTTTTATATATAATAATATCCATCTAAATACCTTCAAACTCCTATATACATACATACCTCCCCTCTCCTTCCCTCCACAGTAAATCTGTCAATAATTTAATTTTGAAAGATAAACAATATTCTAAAATCTACCTTTCCAAAAAAAAACTAACAATTTACGAGAAGGTAAATCCCTGTAACCTAAACACTAAAATATATATTTTTTTCTAATAATTAAAATAACTTTTCTTCTAATCAAAAAACATCTTCCATACAAGTTTACATTCCTAATTTTTTTAAGTCCAATTTTTTTTTTCTTACATTTCATATTGTCAAATTATCAAAAGCCCCGAGAAATTAGTTTGGTTGACCGCGTAATAATTTCAATAAAGTGGACGCCTGCCCGAGAAAACAGTCAAAGGAAGTAAAAAATGAGTATCAAAGAGAGGGAGAGGGAGAGGGAGAGAGAAAGGGAGAGTGAGAGGGAGAGAGGGAGACAGAGGGGGAGAGAAGGAGGGGGGGAGGGAGAGGGGGGGGGAGAGGAGGGGAGGGGGAAGAGGAAGGAGAGAGAAGGAATGGAGGAGAGGGAGAGGGAAATGGAGAGGGAGAGGGAAGGGTAGAGAGCAGAGGAGCAGGAAGGGGAAAGGGAGAGCGGGAGGGAGAGGGAGAGGGAGAAAATACTTTCAGAAAATTTTAGAACAAATTAAGTGTTGTGAAACAGATCATTTTATAAAGTTAAAAATTATTACTTATGCATTATTATCTCGACGATCAGGAAAAAAATGATAAACAAAAAAAGGATCGACAAAAAAACTCTTCATTTCTCCTATAAACTTAAAAATTGAAAGAAATAATCGATCCTTAAAAAAATACGAGAATGAACGAAAAGATAAACAAAAATGTTTTTAACAGCAGACATTTTAAAGGTCAAAATATACATTATGTAAAGTATTGCATATTTTAAAGTTAAATATAAGATATATCATACAAGAGCGACTCAATTAAACTGCAAGTTCTTACTCATCTTTAAATCTAAAACCCTTTAAACACCATAAAACAAAATAAAGGGGTGGGGGGAAAAGGGAAAAGCAAGATGGATGGAGAGAGAGAGAGAGGGGGGGAAGGGAGATGGAGGGAGGGGGGAGGGAGGGGGAAGGGAGAGGGAGAGAGAAAGGGAGCGGGAGAGGGAGAGGGAATGCAGAGAGGGAGGACAGTAAGAAAAGGCGCAAAAAAACCCAAAGTCAAAGTCAAAGTCAAATAGAAATGGTCACCTTTTTTTTCGCTCGATGTTTATGATTTTCTGCGACAGCCGAAACCGACGGGAAATAAATTTCCCATCTAAGAACTTTCGCAAATTTTTCACTACTCAAAGCGATCGTTAAGAAAATGGAAATAACATAAGTTTGAGTTCGCGAAGTTCCTCTTTCCAAACAATCTCCGAGAACTTCGATTCCATCTCTTTTTACGACTCGTTCACACGCTTCGAAACTTTTCACAAGAGTCGATAAAAGGAGACAATTTCTTTCCTCTCCCTCTTTCGACAAAAGTTGATCTTGTTCTAAAAAACTGAAAATTAACTCGATCATACCCGCCTCGACCATTTCTTGTCGATAATCTTCCTCCATAGCCATATTAATAAGACCCATCGCCGCGTGTTTTCCTTCACTTTTCACAAGTTCTTTTATAAATTGCGGTAAAATTCGACAAAATTTTATTTCCCGTCGATTCAAAGGCTCCGCTGAAAGATTACATAACGCACATAAAGCACTTTTTTGAGCCACACTATTTTCACTACTAATAAGAATATTTGCAAGTATAGGTATAGCTCCGGCCATTGCAATCGGTCTTTTAAAATCTACTTCCCATGCGAGATTCGACAAGGCAGTTACGGAATCTTCCAAAACAGTTTCCGTTTCGTTTCCGAATCCTCTCCCAACCCATTTTCTGGTTCCATTTCCAGTTCCATTTTCCATTTTCCATTTTTCAATTCCATCTTCTTCAATTTCGGTTTGGAAAACTCTTCTGTTCCCAGTTTTAGCCCTGGTTCTAATTCTAGTTTCAGTTACAGTTCCAGTTACAATTTCACCTTCAGATTCAGTTTCAGCTTTAATTCTATCACACATTAAAAGTTCCACTAGTAACAAAATAGAGCCTTCTCGAACCATAAATTCTCGAGTATTTCTAGAAATCTTGGAAATTAAACGCAGTTTTTGAACAGCTATTCTTCTCTGTACCCCTTCTTCATTGCGAGCTTTAGAAATACAAGCCCTAATTTCGTCCTGTTCCGTGTCTGTTAGAACACAAGGGGAAGGAAGAGAATGACGAGAAGGATGAGAAGTAGAATTTATGTTTTTTATTTTTCCCTTTGAATGTTCCATGGTGCAGTTGCCAATACTATCTATGGCATTTTCGCACCAGTTTCCGTTTCCGTTTCCGTTTCCGTTTCCGTATCTGTTTTCGATTCCGTTTTCGATTCCGTTTCTGTTTTCATTTCCAAAACCAATTCCGTTTCCATTTCCGTTCACATTTCTGTTTCCGTTAACATTTCCGTTTCCATTTTCGCCAGAGGTAAAGTCTCCCAGTGCTGTTTCTGTGTCAATATTGCCTTCAGATTCTTCAAAACTGGAACTGAAACTGGAACTACTCATGGAACTAGGGGACTCTGAAAGAAGTCCAACTGAAGATAACGATTCTATGTGTATCAGTTTCTGCGCTACTTCCTCTACTAATTTGAATTGGCCAAATGGATTTTTTTGAGATTCTCCTCCTCTGTCTTCTTCTTCTTCTTCTTCCGTCTTTGTCTTCTTCTTGGTTTGTTTTCTTATTTTGTTTTTGGTTTGGAGAAGAAACATCTTCGGAAAGACGAAAACAATTTCTTCTTTGAAACTTAGTCTGGTCTTGGTTCGGAGTTAGGGTTGGGAAATGGTGATGTTCAGTTAGGGTTTGGTTTCGGCTTAACCCTAAACCTAAACCTAAGTTTCGGTGGTTCGAAGAAAAAATATGATTTTCCGGCGGGAGGATTTGAACAGAAGGAAAATATTCGGATAATGTCTTACAATCTTTTTCAGAATCAGAAATTTTGTTCGAAAATATTGCGCTTTGGAATTTTAAAATGTCGCGCCTTTCGCCGGTCGACAAGAAAAGATTTTCCATGATTTCTTAATCTTTTTTTTTTTTTTTGTATTGTTTTACGCAACTATTTTGAAACATGACCGACAATGTTTTTACAATTTCGAGGTTAACAAAGCAGCAATTACGAGAGAAAACGACAAAAAAAAACTCGGGCGTTTTACTAGAATAGCGTTTTACGGAGCGAAAAATGCATCTTCTTGTCAAAGAAAAAAAAACAAAATAAAATAAAATGGGAGAGCGATTGAATGGATTTCTCAAAACATTTCTATGAAACTATACAAAAATATGAAGAATTGAGTATCGAGTAAACCTAAATAAAAGCCGGAAAAACCGGAATGTTGTCGTTTCTGATGCTTATTGTAGCATTATTACAATGCATGTAACCATATTTGAGTATTTGAACTTTTGAAGCTGAGAGAGAATTCAAAACTTGCTTCATACGTTTTTGTTTCAGTTTTCCATATAGTTCAAAAGTGCGAAAAAGTGCAAAAGGTGCGAAAAGTGCGGAAACGCTATATCTATTTATTGTACGAGTTTTCACGTTTAGTACGCATATAAAACGTGCGGAGCACATATAGTGTTTCCATAACTTTTTGTACTTTTTAAATTTAGGCGGGAGCTGATTAGAGCTCCAAGATTCCTATTAACCTATTATTCCCGTTACGAAGAATTAAACTGACACGCAACTGCCTGCCAGATCATGCCACGTGGAATTCGTTTTGTCACCGTCCGCAGGACCATGAGACGATTAGGCGTGGGAATGGCTGTCAATAGTACAAAGCCTTTTATTTTTGTCGTTTTTTGAACCATAGTAGTCTGGTACGGCGAGGACACAGCCGAGTTTCGCGGTGGCCGTTCGCAAATCTGAATAATTGTACGGAGTCATCAGAATTCAGTCGGTCAAGCCAGGTACCGTACGGTTCCGACCATCTGACGGAAATGCCAGGTTAGGAGACTGTGAAAGACGGCCGGCCGGCAAATGTGTCTATTTCCACCGGAAAGTCAGATTTTACATACGTTTCATCGAAAATGCTATTTGCTGTCCTTTTATCAAGGAGCAAATCTTGGCCGTCCGGACGACCTTTTTTGGATAGGGCACAGACGACATTTTTTCACTTCTTTTTTTCGTTCGAAAGATTTTGTCAGAAGGTTTTCTTACACCAACGGTGATATGGCCAATAGAAAAACAAATAGAGATTATTTCCTGCCTTTAAAAGGATCAATCAAAAAATTTGAAGCCATCATGACCATGGAAAATAATAATTGAAGAGAACATGACACAGAAATTTCGTTGCATTCAGTCGTGAAGCTATGAGTCAACATCTAGCCGGCAAATAATAACCGGCAACGTTTGCCCACGCGGTCGGCAATGTGTGTATAAGAAAATGTCGGTTGACAGCGGAATGTTCGCAGCCACTCTCCTGCGTAACGAACACCAACAAATGTCGTTGTTCAGTTTTGGAGTTACTCGCCTTAGGGTACGTCCCCATGTATTAAAGTATCTACTTTTCTCTCTCTTTTTGCCCTAAAATTCAGGGAACTTTGACAAAAACTTTAGCCGTACGAGAAAATCATTTTACCAAAGTAGAGTGAACGTCAATTCATACTTTGGATATACGGTGTTTGTCGTCATGTGAACGCATTTGGCGTTTTCCCTTTTTCGACCCCCGGGCAAGAGAATCCAGCCCAAAAAAAAACTTCATCCAAAATCACCTCGAGGGGATGATTTTAGTTCAAGTAGCGCCCAAACAGCGAATGAAAAACGACCCACGTACGCGCCACAAGAGTGGGAAAATTTGAGGACAAGGGAGAGTCCTCGCTATTTTTATCCGTGCCCGTCACGAGCATGTACGAAAAAAAATTGCAGGGGTCTCGGACCTACACTTTCATTCATAGGGTCCTTTGCAAAATTTTGCGCCGTCGTCGCCTCCGCCCTCTCCCTTTCACACCATAGCTTTTATCTCATACTTTTTAGAATGAGACACGACAATATTGGTATAAAATGAAAGATGTTTTAAAAATATTATTTTTGACAATTTTTAGGTTTTTTTTTAATGGCAAGTCGAGTGAGGAAAGTAGAAAAAACGAAATCGGGAAACCATGGCCGAAAGTTATTGAATCGGTGATGTCGACGTTGTCACAAGTGAGCATGACGTCACAATGTCACCAAACCCTAAACATCTACTATTTCACAAAAGGGAATTGATCATGGCAGTGATTGTTTTGGTTGCGCACAGTCACTTACGTCATTTCGTCAAAAAATGTACGTTTGAAGTACACATTGGTACAAGTAAAGTACCGTTGAGTCTAAATTTGACGGTCAATCGGTTGGACAGTTTTGACTTTCAAATAATTGTATCAACCGCTTAAAATTTTGTCGCGCCTGCAAACGTCGACCGTCATAATAAAATTAGCGATTCACACAGCCGGCGAACATTTACGGTAACAAAACAGCGGCAACCACATGTAAATAAAAGTGTCGCAGACAGTCACTTTTTGTCGTTTCATGAGCCCCACGGTGAGAGCACTTAGCCGCAACATTTCCTCGAAATCGACCAATGTGTGATTCGTACAAATAAAGTACCGTCATACAAATGAATATCGCTCACACCAAACCGAACCGACACAAAAGTACAGTACCGAATGAAACAAAACATAACAGACGCAAACCGAACAAAACATTTGACAGCGCGATTTCGGCCGACGCCGATTCGCCCAATATCCTAACATTTCGCTGCAAATGTCAGAATGTTAATCCGTAGATAGTGTGGCTCAATTTCGTCGCGCGTGACGACGCGCATTTTTTTCATTTAATTTCAATTGATACTTTTACGTCGGTTCGTTTTATTAGTGTACAAAGTTTATTTCTTTTCGTGCGTTTTAATAATTCCGTACAACACTTGTAGTACTCCGGTTTAAAGAGGTTTCGTTTCACTTTGCGTCCAAGTTCGTTTGGACGATATCCATAGTTTTGATTTGTAGTTGGGCGTAGTTCGAGGCTTTAGCGTCTAGGTTAGTTTGTAGTGTTTCAATAGTTTGGTTTTGTTGCACTTGCTTTCTTTATTTCCTTTTTAGCTTTTCATGGATTTTTATTGTGTTTTTAGTTCTTTAGGATTTTGGTCTTTAACCTTTGTTGGTCATCAATACTTTTTAGTGACAATCATGTTTTGTACTTTGATGGTATTACCATCGCGTTATTGGAAATAAAATATTTTCAAGTTCAATGTAACGCTTAGGGTGTGTCTCCATGTACTTAAAACTTAGAGAAATAACTTTATTTTTTAGCGCAGATCCGGCGGACCCGGATTTCGAGTGTCCTTATGTGTAACAACGACATAGTTACTTAAAGGTGTGACGATTATATACGCTGACAATGCCTGTGACGGCCGTCAACGTCTACAATCCCTGTGACGGCTGTCAACGTCTACAATTTGTGATGACGCACGTTATTTTTTGTAGGTGCTTGTGACGTCGCATGAGTTTTCGTGACATTGTACGTGCATTGAAGAAGATGCATTTTGCCTTTGCGTCGCTTTTCCGCTCGACGTGAAATGGCATCGGAATCTTGAGACCCCTGGCGAAATAAAATCCGTATTCGGCGCAAACGGACAAAACTTAACAAGTTGTGTACTTTGCCTCGTCGTACCTGAACGCAAACGGACAAAATATAACAAATAGTGTACCTTTCGCCGTCGATTGAATTCCTTTTAAATTCCTGTAATTTTTTTACACGTGCCAATACGTGTTCCTATTTCTTTTTAGAAAATAAATTGTTTTAAAACACATCTTCCCTGTTTTTTAAAGAAAAGTTTGAAGATGACGTTTTTTGGCGTGGCCGTGGGTCGAAAAACACAAGACGACAACATTTTGTACATTCTAAATTCGATGATGATGCAAAATGTACTTTTACTTTTTTATATTTTTTTGTACGGTTGAAACTTACGCGGTACGGCTCTAAGTTTTACAGGAAAACGACAGAAAAAAACCCTTACTTTGGCACATGGAGGCGCACCCTTACACGATTAAATTTCAATTTTGCGGCTAAAAGCTCTCACCGTGGAACTCAAGTAACGACAAAAGGTGACTGTTTGCAACACTTTTATGTACATGTGGTTGTCGCAGTTTTGTTACCGTAAACGTTCGCCGGCTGTATGAATTTATAATTGTATAATGACGGTCGACGTTCGCAAGCGCGGCAAAATTTTAAGCGGTTGACACAATATTTTGAAATTCAAAGCTGTCCAACCGTTTTACCGTCAAATTTATACTCAGCGGTGCTTTATTTGTACCAATGTGTACTTCAAACGTACAATTTTTGACAAAATGATGTAACTGACTATGTTCAACCAAAACAGTTACTGTCATTAGTGTTGGGTATCGAGGACCTTTAGCCGAAATTCGATATATATATCGAATTTCAAGTACCCGATAATCGATATATCGCTTCGATATATCGAAAACCAAATCATCGCGATATATCGGCGATATATCGCCGATATATCGTATCGCCAATATATCGAACCATAAAAAAAATGAAAATTTTCATTTTTTTTTTCAAACACCCCCCCCCCCCCCCGCGCCCTCAGGGGGGGGGGGGGGGGGGGGGGGGTGGTAAATGCCCGTACGATTTTCCGTACTATGACTGTACGGACACCCATTTTTGCGATATATATCGCGATGGTTTATGTTGGTCCCGGTACGATATATCGAGGAATCTGCTCGATCGATATTCGATATATCGAATATCGAAATTATCGCGATATGAATTTACCCGATACCCAACACTAACTGTCATGATCAATTCCCTTCACAAAAATCTAGACGTCTACCACTGTCGCTGTTTTTGTTGGCGTCACTAATCGTCGGAAGTTTCGTAGTCGGCTTCAATCGTCACAAGTTGTACCTACGTCTACAACCGTCACATTTCAAAGTTCCGATTTCATTTTCGCACATAGGGACGCTCTTCAAAGTAGTACGAAGAATCTTTACTACAGTCCAAAATACTTTATCAAAGTACCGATTACATGGTGACGTACCCTTATTAATTTAACGAAGGTTTTCTCAAGCGAAACCCTAGAACCTTTCACTCTCTTTTTTTTTTTTTTGTTTTTTTTACCTCAATTAAATTGTCATGTTTCACGCCTGTTCCTACAAGATTTAGTGTGACAATGTACTTGTCCAGATGTGTGTACATCAGCCAAGCGTCGTCACGTCACACGTCACTACATTAATGGCGACACTACACCGTGAATCGCTATTACCGTCAACGTCTCTAATTGCGGTACCCCGTTTTTTTACCCAAATTCTCAAATAGAGTTAATAATAACCCTTTAAAAAATCAAATTAGAGAAAATGATTTCCCTCAAAACCCTCAAATTCCCAAATAGCGTAAATAACGCTAATTGTTTCATTACTCTATCTATTTCATTACGCTAATAGCGATTCACGGTGTACATGTTGGATCTCATTGGATCACAAAATTAAAACAGGCTTCGTTTTTGACGAGAAGACCCGATTGGATAAACCGGGCCAGATAAAAGAGAAGAGAGACTGGACCGTACGAATTTATGACGATTCGTACAGGAAATTAGCCCCCGGCCCCAAGCAAATGGCGTAGCTTTTCCCAATTTGACGATTTATTCTGTAATTTATTAATGTAAGGGCTGCGGCCCATGTAGGCATCTTTCGGGGTTAACACTGGAAACATTTCTCAATGATTGGGCAGTTTTTGTCCCGTTGTCGGTCAGAAAATCAATAAAAATAGTCATAAACTGACCCGAAAAAAACAACAGACGGCCCTAGCCCTGACGTCATCACTTTCTTGATTTTGTAGGCAAAAAAAATCAAAGACACATTATTGATGACTTTTAGATTTTTGTCTGGCCGAGATTATTTTTTGCCACATGTAACAACTGGCGCAATTGTACGTCAAAACAATTAAAATCATCTTGACCGTCGATTTTGAAAAGATACGATTTTATTAAGTACACATACCTTGGTGGACAAGCGTCTGACAACTGTCTCGTCAGCTTCAACACTTTTCCAACCACTCCGAGACCGTATCTCGGACTCTCAAACCGTATTGGACGGTCAAAGATTCGGCTTTGACCGTAAATTGCGCCAAATAGCCGACCGCCTATGGCGCATTTTGTCGGCACTACAACCTTGAATCGTTATTAGCGTCAATCTTTTTTTCGCCTCTTAAAACATCTTTTCTCCGTACACACTTGTCGGATTTTTAATTTGAGACCGCCAATCGGAAGCTGAGAATGTTTCCTTTCAATCGCAACCGTCAAATCCACAACTGACAGTTGTGTACGGAGAAAAGATGCTTTAAGTGGCGAAAAAAACATTGACGCTAATAACGATTCAAGGTTGGTTGTCTAGAATCAAAATCTCACGGCTAGGATGTTGTGTTGACTGACGTTTTTGTCGGTGACGTCACGAGGTTAAGGACACGGCCCTTAGGAAGCTGTACGACGCAGTAGACAAAAGAGTGAAAAGACAAAACATGAACGGATCTAGAATATCTTTTTGCAAACTGGATGTACAAAATCTGAAAGAAATAGTGACGTGGTTTGTTTTTGTCCACTTAAGTTTTGATATCATGTGTCATCCTGCCATGAGCGGATGATATCGTCAGCCACCGACCTATTTATGTACGGTAATCTTAACTCTGTACCTTCTTTGCCCATTAGGCCAGTTTCGAAGTCAGGGCATGACTCGTTTTTTTTTTCGGGCAGCTTATGACCGAAAAAATATAAGACCAATCCCGTTGGACCATTACACGAGTCAAAAAACTTTCATTTTGCGCTTTAACCCGACGATGAGACCATTGCACAAAAAAAAAAAAAAAAAAATCGGGGTCAAAATTGGGGGCCATTTGCATCGCGACATGGTTCGTACAATCAAATACAAAAAAAAAAAAAACGGGAACAGGACAGAATATCTAAAAAATGTTTTTTTACGCCAGCTTTAGGACGAATCAGTTTCCTGTTTTCTGAGAAAAAATTCTCAAATCACGCCCGTTTAATATTTCTTTTTCGACAGTAAAACTGCACCTACACGCGGCTGGACCCTAACCGGTCACCTAAAATATTAAATAATTCACCGGCTTCCTATTATTGAACTTTTGGTTTTCAATTTTTTCAATTTTTGCGGATCATAGAAAGATCGTTTTTGAAGGTCTAATTTTAACATTTTGATTTTAACTAAAACGTAAAATGGCCTTAACCCTAAAAAATGATTCTGACCTGGATAGCAAAAAATCGCCCAATCTTTGAAAATTTGAAATCAGCCGAAAAACAGTGTAGCCCGTAGTCCCAAACCGTACAGACCTTACGTACAATTTATTCCGTACATACCGTACGTACCGTACGTACGAAATTTCAACTTTCAAATATAGGAGACCGGTTGTACTTTCCAAGTCCCGTACGATCCTGACGAGAAAATCTTTTTGGCGCATGCAGAAAACGACAAAAATGCCGCCCAGAGTATTAATGTCTCCAAGTGAATCGTCACGTTATCTCGCTTCACTTCCCGATTTGTCGTTTTCGAAAGACCGTTACTGGGGAAGGTCGTATCCGCCTCCAATCAAAACCACATTCGTCACTCGTACTTTTTTAACGATTTTTTTCCCTCTTGTCTCCAATCTGTCGTCTCCCTCTCTCTCCTCATTCTCTAGTCTAGTGTCTAACTTTTTCTCTCCCTCTCTCTCTCTTCTCCCCTCCCCTCTCTCTCCTCCCTCCAGATTCCATTTTGTAATATAGAGGAAGTCACTTTTTCTTCCTATCGTTTTCAACCTGGATTCGTATTTAGGAAAACCCATCTTAATCCTGGAAAGTTGTAAGTCCTCTCTCTCTCTCTCTCTCTCTCTCTCCCTCTCTCTCTCTCCCTCGCCCGCACTATCTCCCTCATCCTGTCCCTCTCCCTCTCTCATACCATCTATCTCTTCCTGTCTCTCTCCCTCATTATCTCCCTCTCGCTGTCCCTCTCCCGATCCCTTTCCTCTCCTCCTCCCTTTTTCTCTCCCTACCCCTCTCCCCCTCTCCCCCTCTCCCCCTCTCCCCCCTCTTCCTTATCCCCCCCTTTCTCCATTGTCCCTCTTTCCTCTCTATCTCCTTCTCCCTTTCACTTTTCCCTTTTTTTTCCTCTCACTCTCCCCTGTCTCTGCCTCTCCCATTCTACTCCTCTCACTTCCTCTCCCTTCCCCCCTTGCCTGTCTTCACTACATCGCTCTCTCTCTTCCTCTCTCCGTCTCCCCCTCTTCCTCTCCCCCTCGCCTCCTCCCCCTCTCCCGCTTCTCCCCCTCTTCCCCCCTCCCCCCCTCTCTCCCCCTCTTCCCCCTCCCTCTCCCCTCTTCCCCTCTACTCTCCCTCCCTTTCTCCATTGTCCCTCTTTCCTCTCTATCTCCCTCTCCCTTTCACTTTTCCCTTTTTTTTTCCCTCTCCCTCTCCCCTGTCTCTGCCTCTCCCATTCTACTCCTCTCACTTCCTCTCCCTTCCCCCCTTGCCTATCTTCGCTACATCGCTCTCTCTCTTCCTCTCTCCGTCTCCACCTCTCCCTTCCCCCTCTCCCCCTTCTCCCCCTCTTCCCCCCCTCCTCCCTCTCTCCCCCACTTCCCCCTCCCTCTCCCTTCTTCCCCTCTACTCTCCCCCCTTCTCCTCCACCCCCGCTCTCCCTTTCTCCCCTCTCTCCCCCTCTCCACCTCTCCCCCTCTCCACCTCTCCTCCTCTCCTCTTTTCCCCTTCTCCCTTTGTTCCCCTCTCCCTTCCTCCCCTCTCCCTTTTCCCCCCTCTCTCCTGCTCCTTTCTCCCCGGCTCCTTCTCTCCTCCTACCCCCCATTTCTCCCTCTTCCCCTCCACCTCCCTCTCTCTCCTCTTCCCTCCCACTCCCTCTCGCCCTCTCTCCCTCTCTCCTCGCCCTCTTGTCTCCCTTTCCCTCTCCCTCTCCCTCCCCCTCTCCCTCTCCCTCGCCCTCGCCCTCTCCCTCGCCCTCTCCCTCCTCAACCTCTCCCTATCCCTCTCCCTCTCCCTCTCCCTCTCCCTCCCCCTCTCCCTCCCCCTCTCCCTCAACCTCTCCCTCTCCCTCCCCTCTCCCTCTCCCTCTCCCTCTCCCTCGCCCTCTCTCTCTCCCTCGCCCTCGCCTCCCTCCCTCCCTCCCTCCCTCCCTCCCTCCCTCCCTCCTCCCTCTCCCTCAAAATACAAAATGGTACACCTTGTCTAGGTAGTCTATGTTTTCAGATTTTGTCTCCATGTGGGAAGCGTTAAACATGAGTTCGATCCACACTATTTGTGGTGTTGCATATAAATGGGTCCAAAGCATCTTGTGATATCTTTGCGGTCAAAACTCTATATCAACTTTTCCCTTTTCCCTTTCATTGGTATTATATATTTATATTGATGTATTGATTGATATTACCACGAGTGTGTAATCTCTATAACAACCAAGATTTCGCGTGGTCGTTTGTCGGTTACACAGTGTAAATGTCCCGTGCGCATATTACGCACGGTATAAACTAACGAATACTACGTACGGTACGCATCAAACGCTTTTGAAAAGTTAATAAAATGCGTACCCTGCTTTGTACCCGTACATTATTTTTACACTTACGTACAGTGTCCGTCTATGTTCGTACATTTTAGGGTTATTTAGGGGATTTTTAGGGTTTCCAAGGTACATTGCCGTACGCTCCTTTTTATTTCAGTACGGCTTGCGTAGATATTCCGTACTCTTAGGTTTGTTAGGGCACACTTTCATACAATTTCGGACATTTCTGTTAAATTTCCGTACTTTTTAAGATTTTTAAGGATTTTCTAAGATTGCGCTTTCCGTACGTTTTGTACATGGCCGTACAGCGAAATTTACACGAATTTTACGAAAAGTATGAAAAAGACGAATTTTACGTAGTTTTCGTAAAAAAGTCGAAATCCGTACGAATTGGACATCAACGCCTACACTAGTAAAGATTTGTACGGTAGAACAGGACAAAACATTCGCATTATGGTGGATAGTACACCGTGTATCGCTATTAGTGTGAAAGTTTTTTTCGACAATTAAAACATCTTTTCTCCGTACACACTTGTCGGATTGTCAATCTGATGGTTGCGATTGAAAGGTAAGATTCTCAGCTTTCAATTGGCGGTCTCAAATTGAAAATCGGACAACTAAGTACGGAGAAAAGATGTTTTAAGTGGCGAATAAAAGATCAACACTAATAGCGATACACGGTGTACTGTACTGTACTTCATGTTGGCGACGTTTTTTTCGTTCCAAGTACGTCTTTTGGAATATGTGTACTCGAATCCTTGGTTGTCTAATAATATTCCGTACATGCCAGCACGACATGACGAAGAGCCGTCAGATATTGCACGAATCTTTTTGGCGCTTCAAACTTTTTCTTGGAAACGTCGTGGCGCGCCGCCTTTTCGAGATTAGATTTCGTTTTTAAAGAACAGTATGTGACTCATAATGACACGTGGCAACATTTATGTCCCGGAGATGACGGGCGCGTCATTTTTCAATTTATTTTGATGGTGTAGACTGTAGACTAATGGCTGCACCAAGATCCAAGATTTAAAAAAAAAAAAAAATGGAGTTTGGGGGTGCACGTGGCAATAAAGCATCTGTTACACTAAAAAATAATAATTTTTTCTTGGATCCGAGAAGAAAACTGGCATGGAATCGCCTCTTTATGTAAAAAGTATATATTTTTGATAAACGAAATACCTAAATCCACGTCAAATTCGATTATTTTTTATCATGTGGTACAGATTTCCTAAGCCAAAAAAGTACAGGATCTGTAAAAAGATTTCCTAACCCAAAAAAGTACGGAATCTGTCGAAAATTTATTAAGTGTTCAGATTCTGATAAAATTTTGTCAGGTGCGTTCAAGATTTTGTGCGGCAAAGGATTTCTTACAGATTCTGTACCTTTTCTATTTGTGAATCTGTACGGAATACCAAAAGACAAATGTTCTCGTACGGCTGTTTAGATTCGTTTTGGAATGCATAAACTTTTTCGAATTTTAAACCTTGTTTTGAACGTTTTTGTTGTTCAAATTTGTCCGAATTGAGTAAACGACAAACGAGTAGGTCAAATTTCTATTGTTATAGAGATTAACTCTGCATGGTTTTGTCAGTCCCCGTTTTCAGTTTTAAACTTATTTATCCACACTATTTTAAGTGTGGCACATGAATGGGTCTAAACCATCTTTGTTGACCATTATGGTCACCACTATAACCTTTTTTTTTTAACCTCCTTTTTTGTTTTTCAATTTAAAATTGAATTTGATCCACACTAATTTAGGTGTGACTGACACCAAATGTGTTAAAAAATTATCGCGTGTCAATAACATTGCCAACAAGAAATTACAATATTCATTTACTGAAAATGGTAAAAGCATTTCTCTATATCCTTTTTTTTTTTTGATGTATTTGAAATACTTTTTAGATTCTTGTTCCGGTTTTTTTTTTTTTTTTTTTAACATGTCTGCTGGAATTATTATTATTTCTTATTTTTTCAGAATTATTTGAATCTTATATTCAGTTTTTTTTTGTGTAATGTTCTGTCTTTCAGATGATTTTTTTCAAAAGTGACATAATTTTTTACGGCAAATGGAAGGAAATTTCTTGCGACGCCTACATCTAATGATGTCAGTGCATCGTTTTCTTCTATTTTTTGCATTTGTGCTGACGTCAGTAATTTTGTCTGCTTCCGAAAAAGCGTACCTCCCTCCAGAAGCTGCAGAAAAGCCGAGAAAAAGTGTACCGGAAAGTACATCTCATTCAAAAAAAGTAGATGACAACGGAATTAAAGTGGACGGAATAATAATACAAGCAAAAAAAGAATCTGGAGATCCTATTATTAGTGTGGATGAGAAAAAGACAAAACAAAGTAAATCAAAGAGCACATCAGGCCGTACATATCATTTTGGAAAAATAAATGACGCCGGAATTAGTGAGGATGGAATAAGAAAATTAGAACCTGGAGGGACATGGAAAGATAAGGAACAGGACAAAAACGACAAAAGGCATGTTTTTGTGAAACAGGTGATTTTTTTATTTTTTTCCCATGTTTGCATATTTTTTTTAAAATTGTAGACTTTATTAGGGCTTTTAGGGTTTTTTTGGATTTCTTTAGGGGATTTAACACTTGTCATACTACAAATAAAAAGGTTTTTTATTTGTATATTCACAAGTCATACATGTTGGGAAAAAAACAAAGAAAAACAAAAAAAAGGGTGTTTATAGTGCTTGCAAGTGTAGCGTTTTCCTGCCTTCTTCTTATCTCTTTCTATCCCCATTTTGTCCCCCCTTCCCTCTCATCTCCATTCTCCCTCTTCCACCATCCATCTCTCTTCCCCTTATCTCCCTATCCATTCGTCTCTCTCTCCCTCTCTCTCCTTTTCTCTTTCTCCCCCCACTTTCCACTTCCTTGTCAGCCTCTTTGACCCTCTCCCTCTCCCTCTCCCCTCCCTCCCCCTCCCCCTCCCTCTCGCTCTCTCTCTCTCCCTCCCCCTTTCTCTCCCTCTCCCTCTCGCTCTCCCTCTCCCTCTCCCTCTCGCTCTCCCTCTCCCTCTCCCTCTCCCTCTCCCTCTCCTTCCCCCTCTACCTTCTCTCTCCCTCTCCCTCTCCCTCTCCCTTCTCTCTCCCTCTCCCTCTCCCTCTCCTGCCCCCTATCCATTCCCCTTCCCCTTATCCCCTCCCTCTCCCCCTCCCTCTCCCTCCCCCTCTCCCGCTCCCTCCCCCTCTCCCTCTCCCTCTCCTTCTCCCTCCCTCTCCCTCGCCCTCTCCCTCTCTTTCTCCCTTCTCCTCTCTATCTCCGTCTCCCTCTCTGTCTCCCTCACGCTCTCCCTCGACCTCCCCCCTCCCCCACCCACAAACCTCTTTCCCCCTCCCCCTTCGCCTCTCCCTCCTCTCCCTTCTCTTCTCGATGCCCCTCCCCCTTTGCCCTCTTCCCCATCCTTCCACTTTCCTCTCCCCCTCCTCCTTGCGTTTCCCCCTCCCCCTTCTCTCCGTCACCCCCTCTCCCTCTCCCTCCCGCATCCCTCCCCCCTCCCTCTTCGTCTCCCTCTCCCCCTCCCCATCTCCCTCCCTCTCCCTCTCCCTCTCCCCATTCCCCTCCCCTTCCCCCTTGCCCTCGCCCCCCATCCACTACCCCACCCCCTTCCTTTGCCTCTCCATCTCCCTCTATCTCGCCCTCGGCCACCCCCTACCCTCCTCATCTCCTTCACTGTTCCTATGCCTCTCTCACGCCTCCCACTCCCTCCACCTCTCCCTCGCCCTCTCCCTCGCCGTCCCTCTCCCTGTCGCCCTCTCCCTCTCACTTTCCCGCCCCCTCCCTCTCTCCCTCTCCCTCTCCCACTCCCCCCTCTCTCCCACTCCCTCTCCCTCTCCTTCTCCTTCTCTCCCTCCCATTAGCCCCTCTCCTCCCCGTCTTGTAACTCTCCCCTCCCCATCCCCACCTCCTTTTCTCCCTCTCCCCCTCCTCTCCCCCCTCCCCTCTCCTTCCCCTTTCCCTCCCCCTCCCTTTCCCCCTTCCATTCTGAAACCTCCTCCCTTTCGCCCTCTCCCTCGCCCTCACCCTCCCTTGCCCTCACACTCCCTTATCTCCCTTTCTTTCTCCTTTCCCTCTCCCTTTCCCTCTCCCTTTCCCTCTCCCTCACCCTCTCCCTTCCCTCTTCTCCCTCTCCTCTCGTCTTCCCCCTCTCCCTTTCCCCCCCCCTCCCCTCGCTCTCCCCCCTCCCCATCCTCCTCCTCCCCCTCCCCCTCTTCCGCCTCTCTCCCCCCCCCCTCCACTAATGCATCCCCCTCCCCCTTGTTATTTATAACCATCACCAACCATGACTGATAAACAAAAGCCTATCCAAGTGTACCTTTCTAAACAATGAACTCTTCAATTCTAGATTTACAATCTGTTTCCTTTGAGTCTTCTATAGTACAATTCATGTTAGTCTCTGTTGACAAGTGTGGGCTCGAGTACATCCGTACGAACAATGTCAATGTACCATTAGTTACAGTATCACACTGACCATAATATGGTCAGTAGTTAAGCTCACCACTCAATTTTTTTTTTTAAATATTCAAAGTCCTCTCTCTCTCTCTCTCTCTCTCTCTCTCTCTCTCTCTCTCTCTCTCTCTCTCTCTCTCTCTCTCTCTCTCTCTCACACACACACACACACACACACACAGCTAGAGCTGAGATTTCTAAGGCTTATGAAACAAGACCCTTTCCCGTTTCCCTCCCCCTTCCCCTGCCCCTCCCCCTCCCTCCCCCCCTCCCTCTCCCTCTCCCCCCCCCTCCCCCTCCCTCTCTCCCTCCCCCTCCCACTCCTCCCACTCCTCCCACTTTCCCTCTTCGCCCTCCCCTTCCCCTTTCCCTGAAAGCTGCCCCTGCCCCCTCCACCTTCCTCTACCTCTACCCCTCCCCCTCTCCCTCGCCCTCTCCCTCCCTTTCCCCCTCCGCCTCCCCCTCCTCCCCCTTTCCCCCTCCCGTTCCCCATCCCCATCCCCGTGCCCCTCCCCGTGCCCCTCCTCTTGCCCCTCCCCTCCCCTCTTCCTCCCCTCCCCCTCCCCTCCCCCTCTCACTCCCCTCCCCCTCCCACTCCCCTCCCCCTCCCACTCCCCTCCCCCTCCCACTCCCCCTCCCCCTCCCCCTCCCCCTCCCCCTCCCCCTCCCCCTCCCCCTCCCCTTTTTTTGGAATTGGAAAATTTTGAACAAGTTTAGTATAAAAAAATAAAAATGCGCAGATTTTAAGCTTATTTATATTCGGAAAAAAATTTGTGTTCAGGAAAGTGACGGTTGTCACGGAAAAGAAGACGGGAATTACATTGATTTTTCGTCAGACCCACCGTGCAGGTAAAATTGATTTGCTCTCCCTCTCACTCTCTCTTTCTCCCTTTCCCCCTCTCTCTCGCTCTCCCTTTCCCTCTCTCTCCCTCTCCCTTTATCTCTCTCTCTCCCTCTCCCTTTCCCTCTTTCTCCCCCCCCTCTCCCTCTCCCCCTCTCCCTCCCTCCCTCTCCCGCCTTTTCATTTGAATTTTTGTGTAGCAGTTAGTTTTTAAACTAAAGATTATCTTTTGACATGATGATGTCCTTTTTTAATTCTAGTTATATTCTATTTCGTAGATTATTATATGGTTTTTCTTTTTATTTTGAACGTTTTTTTATGTGTTCATGTGTGTCCCTATGTGTTTCTCTTGTGTTTTTAAGTGTTTCTAATATGTTTTTACCTGTTTTGAATGTGTTTTTAATGTGTTTTTATGTGTTTCCAATTGTGTCTTTATCTGTTTTTAATGTGTTACTTTGTGTTTTTATGTATTGTCTATGTATTTCCATGTGTTTCAATATGTTTCTCATGTAATTTTCATGTTTTTTTGTTTCTCTAATGTGTTTCTGTTTGGTTTTATTTTTCTTTCAGCGGGTATTATATTTGCAAAAACGGAAAAATTAATGCTAAAATTCTATGTCCATATCCATTATTTTTAGACAAAACCGCAATTTTATGCCGAAAAGTTGAAAATATCGACCCCCAAACTATATTTTGTTTCCAAGAACATTCCAAAAACTCGAAAAAACAAATCACACAATCCATACATGAAACAAAATCACAAATTCCTTCAAGTTTAAATAAATTCCCATCACAAATATTAACAAAATTTTCAAGAAAAGGAAAAAAAAAAATTGTATTTCAAAACCTACAACTCCGAAACCAAAAAAATGGAAAACTACCCTCAACAAAAAAAAAATCCAAAACCAAAAAATCATCCAAAACCAAAAAAATCTACATAACGAAAAGATCATACAAAACAAGAAAAATAAAACCTGAAAACCGAATAACACTTGAAATACAAAACCCACCACCTCCACAACCTTCTCAGAAGTCCCTTCCTCCAAGTATTATTACCCCTATTATACCCTCCTTCCAAACCCTTTCGTTTCCTTCTCCCTCACCTAAGCCTCTTTCTCCTCCTCTTCCTCCTCCTCGTCCTCGTCCTCCTCCTCGTCCTCGTCCTCCTCCTCGTCCTCGTCCTCCTCATCGTCCTCCTCGTCCTCCTCCTCCTCGTCCTCGTCCTCCTCCTCGTCCTCCTCCTCCTCGTCCTCCTCGTCCTCGTCCTCCTCCTCCTCGTCCTCCTCGTCCTCCTCCTCCTCGTCCTCCTCGTCCTCGTCCTCCTCGTCCTCGTCCTCCCCTGCCCCCCTCCCCTAAACCTCCTCCTTATCCTCCCTCTCATACGTCTCCTTCCCCTCCTCGCTCTCCTAAGTCTCCGTCTCCTCCTCTTCCTACTATGTCTCCTTTCCCTCCTCCTCCCTCTCCTAAGCGTTCACGTCCACCTCCTCCTCCCCCCTCTACCACATCTGCTTTGCCTCCTTCCCCTCGACAGCGTCCGTCTTCTCCTTCCTCTAGTATACCTCCTTTCCCTCCCTCTTTTAAACCGCCTCCTCCTCCCCCCTCTCCTAAGCCACCTTCTCCTCGTCCTCCCTCACTCCTGTCTCCTTCCCCTCCTCCCTTTTCTAAGCCTCCGTCTCCTCCTCCCTCTACTAAATCTCCTTTCCCTCCTCCTAAGTCTCCATTTCCTCCTCCCCCTCCGAAGCCCCCGTCTTTTCCTCCTCTTCCTCCTAAGCCTCCTCCTTCTCTCCCCTCTCCTAAGCCGCCGCCTTCCCCTCCCTCTCTTAATCCTCCTCGCCCTCTCTCTCCTACATCTCCTTCCCTTCCCTCTCCAAAGCCTACTCGTCCCTTTTCCAATCCTCCCACTCCTCCTCCCTCTTCCAAACATCTTCTTCCTCCTCCTCCTAAGCCCCCTCCTCCCTCTTCCAATCCTCCCACTCCTCGCACTTTCAAGCCTCCTCCTCTTCCTCTCTCTTCCAATCCTCCCACTCCTCCCTCTTCCAAACCTCTTCCTCCTCCTCCTCCTAAGCCTCCTCCTCCCTCTTCTAATACTCCTAAACCTCTACCTCCACCCCCCCTCAACTCGTTATCTTCACCATTTCCTATATCACTACCTCCAATACAACCTCTACTACCACTATCAATCCTTATATTTCCTCCTAACAATATCCAATCTCCTCCTCATCCTCCTCCTCCCCCCCCTCCCTCTCCCTCTCCTCGTTTTCCTCCTCGTCCTCCGTCTCGCCCTCATCCTCCCCCTCCCTCTCCTAACCCTCCTCCCCGTTCTGCTTCTCCTAAGTCGCCAGCTCCTCTTCCTTCAAATTATCCAATCAGAGGGCCTCCCCCCTCTTTTACCGTACGAATGTCCCCCAATCCACCCCCGATAAGCTCACCACCACCCAAAAGTTCATCTCTCTCTCCCCCTCCTCTTCCTCCTAAAAGCCCTCCAGCAAAGCCTCCCTCTCTTAGGAAACCTCCTCCTTTGAAAACTCCCTCTCATAAGCCTCCTCCCGCTCCCTCCCCTCGTAAAAGGTCTCCTCCTCCTTCCCCGCCTCCTCCCTCTCCTCCCCCTCCCACCTTTCCTCCACCCTGCCTCCCCGTACCTCCCTCCCCTCCCCCTCCTTTCCCTCCCTACCCTCCTCTACCTCCCACTCCGGTGTGGTCGACTCCTCCTCCCCCCTTTGTGAAACAAAAGTCACAAGTACGTTTTTTTTCTCTTTTTTTTTACCAATCCGGAATTGCTTATTTTTCTTTTATTTGTTTATTCATTTCATCATTTGTTTAACTATTTATTATTTGTTAATTTATTTGTTTATTTATTCATTTGTTTATTTATTGATTTGTTTATTTGTTAATTCGTTTGTTTATTTATCTATTCAATTGTTTATTGGTTTGTTAATTTATTTATTTGTTTACTCATTTGTTTATTTGTTATTCATTTGTTTATTTGTTATTCATTTGTTTACTTATATATTCATTTGTTTATTCAATTTGTTAATTTGTTTATTTATTTATTAATTTGTTTATTTATTTCTTATTTATTAATTTTTTGTTACAGGACGGGATAAATAAAACTTGTTGCCTAGGAAAAAGAGAAGGGCTTTTTGCAGATATCCTAATAGAGCATCCCCTTTGCAGGTAAATAAACTAGCTTTTATTCCATGTTTCTATTTAAATTGGACCAATTGTTTTACAAATCAGTTGATTCACAAACCAAGTTTGTACAAATCAATTTTTTACAAATTAGATTTTTCACAAATCTTTTTTTTACAGATCATTATTTCCCATGTAAGTTTATTATGAAAATCATCAAATGAAATTCCTCAAATGAAAATCCTTAAACGAAATTCCTTAAACGAAATTCCTTAAATGGTTCCTTAAATGAAAGTCCTTATATGAAAATTGGACACGTGCAAGGAGAAAACTTGACATTAGTACCAAAAATAATATGAACCCTAAATATCAAAAGATGGTCTAGATGATTGCATCTTACAAAAACCATTAGCTCTAATAACAATTCACACACTAAAATGAATTTCAACAAAATTGTAAACTTATACACAATCGAAAATTTGCAAATGCATTAAAATGAATTTTACGATTTAGTAAACACAAAATAAAAATTCAAATAAACAATAAAAAATGTTCAAAAACACGTCAAACAACGTACCACACTAAAACCAAGTTCTACAATCTGCAAACGTAACACATTTGCAAATGCAAAAATACACAATGATTCTCACAAAACCTCTACCCAATCATTGTTTTTAATTAAAGATCATTGTTATTAATTTTTTATTCTAGATACTATTGCAAGTGTGACGACGACGAGAATGTCCTACAAATTTTTGTTTGTCCTGAACCTCTTATATTTGACGATCACACGGGGTCTTGCGATATACCCGATAATGTGGTATGTATACCACCCGAGGAAGGAAATGTTATGGAGAGTGGTCCTAGCAATTTCACAACAGGCCTTGACTTAAGCATTCCGATGGAGTACAGAGATATCAATTACAATAAGCTTAATAGGTTTTCCCGGTACGGAAGTATATCACTCAAGGATCTTCCTGCAAGTGTCGACTGGAGACACGTGTTTGGAGACTATGTACGAAACCAGGAGACTTGTGGTATGCTCTTTCTCTCGCTCTCGCTCTCTTACTCTCTCTATCTCTCTCTCCCTTTTTCTCTCTCTCTCTCTTCCCCTCTCTCTCCCACCCTCTCTCTCTCCCTCTCGCTCTCCCCCCTCTCTCTCTCTCCCTTCCTCTCTCTCTCTCCCTCTCTCTGGCTCTGGTTCCTCCTCGCCTCTGTTTCCCTGGCCTCAGTGCAGACGTCTGCAGGCGCCAGGGCTCGGTCTCCGCACTAATGCCGGCCGCAATCGCTGCCAGAGGCGCAGTGCCCGAGAAGCGCCTGGGGGAGGCAACCGCCGACAAAAGAAACCGCCCGCTCCATGTGGGGAAAACCTGTCATTCGGCGGTTCCACACATAGAGTCGTACGAAACTGTGCACGCCTCCCGGATTTCCCGGGAAATCTGGTACTAATGCGCAACATCCGCCAGAGGGAAGAGATCGACCTCGCTGGCAAATCTTACGCGAGAGAAATGTTTCATCGGGTGTCGCGGAGTCGTACAGATGTGTACGTCCACGTGGCGTGGAATTGACATACGCGATCTGCGTCGGCCGTCGATTTCGGCGTAGGGAATGTACACCGTCGAAGCGCAGAGGGCTCCACTTTCAAATTTGCTTATGCGACAAAAAAGAGTTTTGGACTATTGGGGAGCCCACTTGCATGATAGCCACTGGAGGTACCGTGAGACGTAGGTCTCAAGAAATTACTGAACGAATATCCGTAAATGACAGCTGTAATACGGCCCGGAAAGAAAACTGTTGTTTTCATGTCCGTACGGACCATGTCGCAGGCCCCGGAAATATAGCGCACTAACCGACAATGTTGCTGAGACTTCAAAGTTAACAATCACGTGCGAATTTGTCCCTACATTGGTGGATTATGGATTGCGAGATCGTGGGTAGAGAACTGACAGCCTCGAGCCATGATTAATGCCAGTTACGCAGATAGGACAAAAAATTATTTGTGACCGTACTTCAGTCTATTTTTGGCGCGTAAACGACAAGGAATTAAACAAAAATAATTCGAGCCACGCTATTTGAAACCGGATTTGTCGAGAGGTTCGTCCTCAATTTTTTAGAAGATTCGTTTGAAATAGTCTTGACTTATGAAAAAAACCTATGTTCAAAAGTAGGTGACCGTACGCCCATACAATATGCCTATTGTATGCAAAACATACAATATGGCCTTAAGACCCATATTGTATTGGCCGCAAAATGAAATAAAATAGTAACAGGGTTGAGTTGCGCATGGATCGATAGAGAAT
>JBBHKE010002817.1:0-84432 GCA_037447655.1 Zygnema cylindricum
AGGGGTTTTTACTAAAAGGTATGTGCCGGCCACAGGATTTGATCCTAGTACCTGCCGGACGGCAGGCAACCGATAGCCAGTAGCCTTAGCCGTTAAGTCATTAGCTAGTGTTATGTACTATATAGTTTGATATTCAATTAAACATTAATACGTAGGATAGTTCATTTAACTAAAACTGTTTACGGGAGACATAGATCGAATTATGTAAAAGTACGGATTACGCTACGGATAAGAAACCAATACCGCGCATTTATTTCTTTAGTGAAACAAATACCGTGCATGTATTTATTAAGGCTACGATTAAATGTGAATTTAATCGGACGGCCGGAATTAACGCTGAGATCGCGGAAGAGGATTTCGGCGGTTTTTGGTCATCGCCACATTGGACGACACGTGGCGGAATGACACTCGATGGCGACATCTCTGAGGATTAAGGGAGCGAATCCGGACATACCACGTGTCGACATTTAGGCCATGTCGTACAGGGTCTGTATAGAAAATAAACCGGCAGTTGTACTTTTGTGTACGGATTTGTAATCTGATTGGCTCCGTACATCAATAGATAGAGTCTATGAGAGAGATAGGAGTTAGAAAAATTAGGAGATAAGATCCTATCTCCCAAAGAGCTTTTATACAAAAGGTCAACTTTGACCCTCCATAATTTACTGCTCATGGGAGCAAATTCAGAGATTTTTTTTGTTATCGACTTAGGGGAGTCTTGCCTTCATAAGGGTGAAGGTGGTTAGAGTTATTGTCTGCCAAGGTGGAAGTTGTTTTTGCTGAAACACAAAGGGGTCAGGGTTATCCTAGAGGCTTCTTCGAAGCTGTCCACTCTGAGGACTTATGGAGGTCTCACAGTTACAAGGATATGCGAAGCTGAAAATCCACAACCAGCTTTGTCCTAAAGATCGGAGATGGAATTTGCAGTTGGAGCAACAAGCAGCAAAAGGTTACAGCACAGTCTACAATAGAGTCAGAGTACATGGGAGCAACTTCTGCACTCAAAGAACTCGTATGGGTTAAGTCCATTTTGCAGAAAACATGGATACATGCAGACAAGTCCACATTTTATTTGGTGTGACAACCAAGTAGCCATTGCTATTGCTACTAACCCGAGTCATCATTTTAAGAGCAAGCACATGGATGTCAAACTTCATTTTGTGAGAGAAAATGTGCTTGCAAGAGTGTTAAAATTGTGTTATTTACCGGATGAGAAAATGTTTGCTGACAATCTAACCAAACCCCTTCCTGCTCCTTAGTTGCAGTTTTGTAGAAAGGCTATTTGGTTGAGTGAGTGTCTGAGTGTAAAGATTTAGGGGAGTGTTGAAATCGGAAATCTTAACTCAGTAGATAGAGCTTTCAGGAGGAATTAAGGACTTTGAATATTTTGGGAAATGAAAACCAGTAATACTTACCTCAAATAGTGTTATAGTAACAGAAGACTAAGATAGTGTACTGTACGGCCAGTTGGCCATGCGTCGGCAGGAAAAGAGTGTTCAGGTTTCATAGAGTAGCGTCGATGACCAGGTACACGTGTCAGGGATTAATGAGCGGATTGATAAAATCGGACGAAATGAATGCAAACTGCATATCTGGAAAGTATGGTATGGACAGTCAAAAAGGGCCATTGGTTGACATCGAATTGACGGACACGACTCACAAGGGACCACAAATGACGAAGCACACTTAGACGGTATCATGTGCTTCGTACTACACAACAACAGTCAGCCAAATGCTATGGACTACTGCTAAATAAGCGCCAGGAACTTTTAATGTACGACCTTCTATTTGTAAATATCTAGAAACAAGGTTTTGTAGTTTTGCTAATTTAAAATAGTGTCGCACTATTCAGATTTAGAGTAAAGGCAAAATTAGGTTTTGGAAGTACTCTTAGAATAGTAAGTACAGTTTAGTACTTTGTCGTAGCATAGAACAGTACTGTAGTATAGTCACTTAAATTAGTGTGACCAATAGATATTCACTTTGATTATATAGTTTAAGACTTAGACAAATTGTTATTATCCAAGTCTACGGATATTTATCAACTAAGGCAGTTTTTGGGAATTTGCAGTGTGAATATCTTATGGTTGGCTAAATCAATTAAGTTTAATCTTTGTAGAGTGATTTTACATTGTGCTTACTACGATTATGTAGAATCTGAGTTTGCATAGATCACTGAGTTGCTTTATATCACATCTTGAAGTTGGCTGTTGAGTAGGGTGCTTGTTAGCTTCTGCTTTATATGTCTAATTCCACTAGACTGCTTCTAGCTCTCCTCCTACTACTGTGGTTGTAGAACAACAGAAAGCCTTTGACGTTTGGTTCAGTGTACGTGCTATGTATGTTTAGCTTGATGTTATTGTCCAAATTAACATCGCCACTCAAATTTTTGAAATTAAGTATTATGGAGGCAGTATGTCAGATCATTGTCGTGCTATGAAAAGTTTGTTCCTTCAGAGTACTAGTGCAGTTGGGGACTGTTCAACACCTCAATGGGCTATGTTGTTGATGAGAACTTTGTCACATGAATATTAGGGAGCAATGGATAGGCATAAGGCTATTCCACAACGTCAATGGAACATAAAATTAGTAATTCAACATTTGTTGAGTGAAGAAGCTAACTAGATGTCACAAAGAGGTAGTAGTAAGTTTGTTGAGGCACTAGCTAACCATTTTTCGGATTCTAAGATTGGCAGTGGCACTTACAGTGGTAGTGGTTCTAGAAGGTTACCTTTGACATGCTATTACTATGATGAAAAAATGCATGTGGTCAGAATGTGTAATGCATACAAGAGAACGAAAGCCATAGGAAATTTTTGCTTCTTGATGGGACAAAAACAGGGTTCCTTCAGAATCAGGTGGTTGACCAACTTTTATTTTCAACGCACTTACGGAGGAGGACGTGAGCAGCTTTCCCGACAACAGCGAAAAGAGATACTTTGCGATTGCACAAGCAACGGAAGGCGTGGAGGAAGACAAATGGAGTATGGACTCGGACGCTTTTGCACATATGTGCCGCAATTGCCATATATTTGAGAGTATTCAATCTATGTCACCCATCAAAATTTATTTTAGAGATGATACATTTGTTGAGTCGAAAGCAAAGGGGAGGGTGTCACTTATGTTGAATGTTGATGGAAAACCTATGAAAAGGGTCTTGGAAGATGTGTTGCATGTTCCAGCTTTTAAAAGAAACTTTTTCTCTACGTTAGTGATAGAGAAGAAAGGTTTTAAAACTATATTTGAGAATGGAAAGAAAACAGTAAGAAGAATGGTAAATTAGCTGCAGAGGGATTTGTTTGAGGAAACAATTTGTATTGGTTGAGTCTTGCAAATGATAATGACAATGATGTTATGTACTCAAGTGTAATGAGTGATTGTGATTTATTGCATAAACTTTTAAGATATGTGAATTATGATAGATTAAAAAAGATGGTAAATCAAAAAATGGTGGAAGTTCAAAAAATTAGTCAAAAACCAACATCAAATGTATGTGATGGTTGTGCAATGGGAAAAAATTATAAGTTGCCTTTCCCTTCTCAAACTGATCATAGAAGTAGCAGGGTGCTAGATCTAATTTTTTCAGATGTATGGGGGCAATCTAGGTATCCATCTGTAGGAGGTGCTAAGTTTATGCTTATCTTTATTGATGACTATAGTAGAATTACTAAAGTTTATTTTTTGAAAAGTAAGGATGAAGTTTTTTCAAAATTTAAAAAGTATAAGGCTTGGGTTGAAAATCTGCATGAGAGAAAGATAGCGGGATTTTGATATGATAATGGGGTGTACATTTCTAATGAGTTTGTAGAATTCCTACAATTGCATGGTATCTTACTTTAGCTAACCGTTCCTTATTCTTCGGAACAAAACTGTGTTTTAGAGAGGATGAATAGGACCATATCAGAGTGTGTTAGGACAATGATGGTTGATTCAGACATAGATTTTAAATATTGTGCAGAGGCTATGAGTTGTGTAGTTTATGTGAGAAACACGCTAGAAATAAGGGAAGTAAAAAATAAAACTCCTTAGGAAATGTGGAAAGTTAACAAACTAGATGTAAGTCATTTCAAAGTTTTTAGAAGTAAGATATTCATGCTAGATAATGATCCACAAAGATGGAAATTAGAGCCAAAATGTTGTTTTTGGAAAGCTTTTAGTCTCAACAAATTTATAGGACGGCAAAAAAATAGATCTATAAGGACACGCGTCGTCACTTGAAGCACAGTGCAGGTTTTTTTGAATGGTACTGACAATGCAACTGCAACGCAGATAGAACAAGCGCAGCTGCGGTTATTTTTGATATGGTCTGTACGAACGAACGCAACGTGCGACGCAACGGGACAAACGCAATTGCAGATATATATGTATAAGACAACGCAGTTGCTACGTAGATGCTTTTTGGTATGGGACAGCGTAGCTGCTACAAAGATGGAGATATTTGAATGTGATCCGGAATCAGACTGCGGTGCTACGGTTGATATGAATCTAGTCAAAGAACGAGATTCATAAGAGAATAATTAAGTGGCTCAACAGCCGGATGGAGGTACCCTGACAATTGTCACTAAGCCAGGCGACAAGTATTTGAACAAATCACTTGTATAGGATTCTCAGTTATATTGATTGTATAGTGATAGATAAGTTTAAGTATGAGTAGGAGCACTTAGACCTTAGTGGCGGTTTAGTTCTTTTGGACATATCTTTTAGGAACACTTGTATCAGCGGTACACCACTATCTAGTAGGACAACTGAGTGAAGAGTATAAGACTTAAGACGTAGAACATTTTATGTATCCAGACTTCGAGACTGTGTAATATGCAGACATTTTTGGGAAACTTGTGAGTTGCATATCTTGGTGTATGTTAAATCAATTGAGCTAAAACTTTGGGAGTTGTGAGTCTTTGTGATATGCTAAAATGTATTATAGTTTGAAGCAGTTTGGTTTATTTTTTCAGACTTGGTGAGCTGAAGAAAACAACTCTTTGATTGGATTCTTGATAAGCTTTTGTGAGTGAGATTATGTCTACTTCCACTACTACTGCTGATGCTCCACCTGCTCCGGTGGTTGTAGAACAACAGGTTATGGGCCTTTCATCAAGAATTCCTATTTTCTCGGGAGAAAAATACACGTATTGGGCGGATATGGTGGAAACACACTTCGAAAATGTTAATCTTTTGGATATTTTGGATGGTTCACTGGCAAAATCGGATCCGTCTTAGTCAAAGAAAAATTCGCAAGCTCGGTCAATTTTGAAGGTTTGTATTTCAGAAGAATTGGCTATGTCACGGATAAAAATGAAAAATGCGATCGATATCTGGAAATCTCTCAAGGATGATTTTGAAAAGGCTAATGTTCGAAAAACTATTTTTGGCTAGACGAATTTGGGACTACAAATACACGAGTGGCGCACTGGTATAATATTGTAGTAAATTTCGATTACTAGTAGATTCTCATGCTTGTGCAGGCAGATATTTTCCTCAGTTTCAGCTGGCTGCTTTGCTAATGTGGGGTCTTCCTAATACTTTGAGAGTAACGTTTGATAGGCTGAAACAAAAAGATAAAGCTAGCTAGACACTACAGTTAGCTATTAATTTGATATTGGAAGAGGAGGCATACTCTAAAATTCTTAATGGTAGTATAGGCATTTAACACAGAATTTGACAAAACATGTCAGTTTAGTCAGCTGAGAAATCAGTTTAATCAAAATCAGAATCAGTTTAGACAGTTTAATCTAAGAGGAAATAGACAATATTACAATGTTTGTTTTTATTGTAATGAAAAAGGTCATGGATATAAATTCTGTCCTAAGTTTAAAAAAGCTAATGAAACAGGTCTGTATAGGCCAAGATGGCAGCAAAGCCAGTTTCATCAAGGCTTCACGGGATCATCACAACGAGGAAATGCACTGTTCTCGGCGTCTTCATCTCATCACGACGAGTCTCTTTCACTCTCTAACGAGAAGGATGATGATCTATTTGCTATGGCGGCAGCGATGGAGGGCTCTAAGGACAATGGATGGATAATGGACACAGGAGCGTCGGCCCACATGTGTTGGAACAAGGCAACTTTAAAAAATCTGAAATCAACACCAGAGAAAAATATATACTATTCATGTGAAATGAGTGTGCAAACGCGAGCTGTAGGTGATGTCTCCTTGCTAGTTGATGGAGAGGGCAAGGCAATTGAGAGAACTCTTCATAATGTTTTCTATGTCCCAGATTTTAAGAAAAATTTGTTCTCAACTTCTTTCGTAGAAAGTAAAGGGTTTGAGGTCAATCTGAAACATGGCAGACAGGTTGTTAGCAAAAATGGGAAAATTGCAGTTACAAGAACTAGAGATGCTAGCAAAATTTATCGAATGGATATGCCCGATAATAAAGAAAATGATATTTTGTATTTTGGTGCATTATCTTTAGATGAGCTGTGGCATAAAAGGTTAGGCCATGTAAATTATTATAGTATCAAAAAGATGGTCAATGTTGGTAAAATAGAAGGAGTCACTGTGTCAAATTAGTTGCCAAAAACGTGTGATGGATGTGCACTAGGAAAAATACACAGATTAGCGTTTCTTCAAGAGTCTGAACATAGGTCTACTAAACTTATGCAACTAATTCATTCTGATGTTTTCGGCCCTGCAAAGGTACCATCTACTAGGGGGATGAAATATATGGTTACGTTTACAGATGATTTTTTGAGGTTTACTAAGGTCTATTTCATTAAAGAAAAGAGTGAAGTCTTCACTCATTTTCAACACTACAAAGCGTGGGCGGAGAAACTACACGGTCTGCCAATTTTGGAGCTCAGATCGGACAATGGCGGAGAATATATGTCAAACGAGTTTGAAAACTTCTTGCTCAAACAAGGTATCAGTCACAAACTAACTCTTCCATACTCTCCGGAGCACAATGGTTTCTCAGAAAAAACTAAATAGAACCATCACAAAAAGCTCTAGGTCTAGCTTGCAGATAAGGACGTAGATCTAAAACTGTTTGTGTAAGTTAGATAACAATTCTTGTTGGCGCTAACAGCTTATGTAAGTTAGGTAACAATTCCTGTTATCGCTAAGAGTTTGTGTAAGTTAGATAACAATTCATGTTATCGCTAATTGTTTCTGTAATTTAGGTAACAATTTTTGTTAACGTTAACAATTTGTTTAATTTAGGTGACAATTATTGTTATCGCAAATTGTTTGTGTATTTTAGGTAACAATTCTTGATATCGCTAACAGTTTGTGTAAATTAGATAACAATTCTTGTTAGCGCTAACAGTTTGTGTAAGTTAGCTTACAATATCTCTTATCGCTAACAGTTTTTGTAAGTTAGGGTAAAAATCTATCTTAGCGCTACCAGTTTGTGTAAGTTAGATAACAATTTTTGTTATAGCTAACTATTTCTGAAATTGAGGTAACAATTCTTGTTATCACTAAATGTTTGTGTAATTTATGTAAAAAAAATTGTAATCGCTAATAGTTTGTGTAATTTAGATAACAATTCTTGTTATCCCTAACTGTTTAGGTAAGTTTTGTAACAATTCTTGTTATCGTTAATTGTTTGTGTAATTTAGATAACCATTTTTGTTATCGCTAACGTTTTCTCTAGTTTATCTAACAACTCTTGTTATCGCTAACAGTTTGTGTAATTTAGATGACAATTATTGTTATCGCTAACAATTTGTGTCATTTAGATAACAGTTCTTGTTATCGCTAACTCTTTGTGTAATTTAGGTAACAGATCTTGTTATCGCTAACATTTTGTGTAAGTTAGATAACAATTTTTGGTAGCGCTAACAGTTTGTGTAAGTTAGGATACAATTCCTCTTATCGCTAGCAGTTTGTGTAAGTTAGGTTAAAAATCCTTATTAGGGCTACCAGTTTGAGTAAGTTAGATAACAATTCTTGTTATCGCTAACTGTTCTTTAAATTTAGGTAACAATACTTGTTATCGCTAACTGTTTCTGTAATTTAGGTAAAAATTCTTGTTATCGCTAACAATTTGTGTAATTTAGATAACAATTCTTGTTATCGCTAACTGTTTGTGTAATTTAGATAACAATTCTTGTTATCGCTAACTGTTTCTGTAATTTAGGTGAAAAAAATTGTTATTGCTAACTGTTTGTGTAATTAAGATAACAATCTTTGTTATCGCTAACTATTTGTGTAATTTATGTAACCATTGTTGTTATCGCTAACTGTTTGTTTAATTTAGGTAACAAATTTTGTTATTGCAAAGAGTTTGTTTTTGCAAAGTTAGGTACAATTCTTGTTATCGCTAACTGTTTCTGTAAGTTATGTAACCATTTTTGTTAGCTCTAATAGTTTGTTTAATTTACATAACAATTTTTGTTATTGCTAACATTTTTTTTAAGTTAGGTAACAATTCTTGTTATCGCTAACTGCTTGTGTAATTTAGGTAACAATTCTTGTTATCGCTTACAGTTTGTGTAATTTAGATAACAATTCCTTTATCGCTAATTGTTTCTGTAATTTAGGTAACAATTATTGTTATTGCTAACTATTTGTGTAATTATGATAACAATTCTTGTTATCACTAACTATTTATGTAATTTATATAACAAATCTTGTTATCGGTAACTGTTTCTGTAATTTAGGTAACCATTTTTTTTATTGCTAATTGTTTGTGTAAGTTAGATAACAATTCTTGTTAGCGCTAATTGCTTGTGTAAGTTAGGTAACAATATCTGTTATCGCTAAGAGTTTGTGTAAGTTAGATAACAATTCATGTTAGAACTAACAGTTTGTGTAATTTAGATTACAATTTTTGTTATCGTAAATAATGTGTGTAATTTAGGTAACAATTCCTGTTATCGCTAACAATTTGTGTAAGTTAGATAACAATTCATGTTAGCGCTAACAGTTTGTGTAATTTATATTACAATTTTTGTTATCGCTAACAATTTGTGTAATTTAGATTACAATTCTTGTTATCGCTAACTGTTTGTGTAATTTATGTAACAATTCTTGTCATCATTAACTCTTTGTGTAATTTAGGTGAAAATTCTTGTTATCGCTAACAATTTGTGTAATTTAGATAACAATTGTTGTTATTGCTTACTGTTTCTGTAATTTATGTAACAATTCTTGTTATCGCTCACAGTTTGTGTAATTAAGGTAATAATTCATTTAATGGCTAACTTCTTATGTAATTAAGGTAATAATTCTTGTTATCGCTAACAGTTTGTGTGAGTTGGGTAACAATTCTATTTATCGCTAACAGTTAATGTAATTTAGGTAACAAATATTGTTATCGCTAAAAGTTTTTGTAAGTTAGGTAACCAATCTTGTAAGCGCTAATAGTTTGCGTAATTTAGATAAAAATTCCTGTTATCGCTAACAATTTGTGTCATTTAGGTAACAATTCCTCTTATCGCTAACTGTTTGTGTAAGTTAGGGAACCATCCTTGTTAGTGCTAATAGTTTGTGGAAGTTAGTTAACAACTATTGTTATCGCTAATTGTTTTTGTAATTTAGGTAACAATTTTTGTTATCAATAAGAGTTTGTGTAATTTAGATGACAATTGTTGTTATCGCTAACTATTTGTGTAATTTATGAAATAATTATTGTTATTGCTAACTGTTTGTGTTATTTAGGTAACAGTTTTTGTTATCGCTAACAATTTGTGTAATTTAGATAACAATTCCATTATCGCTAAGTGTTTGTGTAATTTAGGTAACAATTCTTGTTATCTCTAACAGTTTTTGTAATTTAGGTAACAATTCTTGTCATCACTAGCAGTTTGTGTAAGTTAGATAACAATAATTGTTGACGCTAACATTTTGTGTAAGTTAGATAACAATTCCTCTTATCGCTAATAGTTTGTGTTAGTTAGGTAACCATCGTTGTAAATGCTAATAGTTTGTGTAAGTTAGATAACAATTATTGTTATCGCTAATTGTTTTTTTAATTTAGGTAACAATTCTTGTTATTCCTAAATGTTTGTGTAATTTAGGTAAAAAAAATTGTTATCGGTAACAATTTGTGTAATTTAGATGACAATTGTTGTTATCGCTAATTGCTTGTGTAATTTATATAACAATTAACGTTATTGCTAACTGTTTGTGTTATTTAGGTATCAATTTTTGTTATCGCAAACAATTTGTGTAATTTAGATAACAATTCCTATTATCGCTAACTGTTTGTGTAATTTAGGTAACAATTCATGTTATCGCTAACTGCTTATGTAATTTTGGTAACAATTCCTGTTATCGCTAACTGTTTGTGTAAGTTAGGTAACCATTCTTGTTAGCGCTATCAGTTTGTGTAATTTTGATAACAATTCCTGTTAGCGCTAATAGTTTGTGTAATTTAGGTAACAATTCTTGTTATCGCTAAAAGTTTCTACAAGTTAGGTAAAAATTCTTGTTTTCGCTAACTACTTGTGTAATTTAGGTAACAACTCTTGTTATCGCTAACAGTTTGTGTAAGTTAAATAACAATTACTGTTAGAGCTAACAGTTTGTGTTTGTTGGTAACAATTCCTCTTATCGCTAACAGTTTGTGTAAGTTATGTAACCATTCTTCTTAATGCTAACAGTTTGTGTTGTTGTTCTACAACCACTGGTGCAGTTGGAGGAGCGACATTAGTATTAGAAGTAGACATGATACACTCTCAGAAGCTATTAAGAATCCTACCAAACAGCTGTTCTCAGGTGCTCACCAATTCTTATACAAGCACCCAAACCTCTCAAAACTCTATCAGAATACAGAGTAGCATAAACAGTGACAACTCTCAAAGTTTCAGCACAATTGACCCGAGAACACTTAAGATATAACACTAAGAAGTTTTCCGAAAAGTGTTTGTAGTTTTACTACTTGGAAGTCTAGATACATAATATGTTATGAGTCCTAAGTCTTATACTTGTGTTGAATTCGCAACACTAGTGTACTTAAGAGGTACGTCAAACCACCTAGCTACCACTAATCTGTCAAGCTACCATTGAGCTATTACTAGGCTACCACTGAGCTATCACTAAGCTACCAGTAAGTAACCCACTAAGTTACCACTGAGTTACCCACTAGTTGACTAGAATCGTATCTATCGCAGTTACTCTATCCTGTACAGACTCACATTAAGAATATCAGACGGTGCGTTGTCTGTACGGACCCTATCAAATATAATCGTGGTTGCGTTATCCTGTCTGTGTTCCATCTTCGCTGCTACGCTGCTCTGCTCCTACGCTGCTCAGCTGCTGTGCTGCTTTGCTGTATAGCAGCTGCGTTGCTGCGCTTCTCTAAGAGTTAAAGCTTTCCAAAAGACAACACTTCCCTAAAGCTTTAGACTCAGTATACCGGGGCAGCTGCGATGATAAACTAGCGCAGCATCGCAGCATAACAATGTAGCAATTAGCAAGTCACCCCGTCCCACTACATCTCAATGGTGGACTTATCGCACAATGGCAGTATAGCAGTGCAGCAATTCAATTATTCACTTATTCCCACTGCGTCCCTACAATACTTCAGCTTAGGAGGAAAAAGAGCTTTAGTGAGCATATCAGCAATCATTTTTGCATCTGGTAAATAACATAATTTAATCACTCTAGAGAACACTTTTTCTCTTACAAACTGTAATCGTACATCAATGTGCTTGCTTTTGACGTGATGACTCGGGTTAGAAGTAATGGCAATAGCAGCCTGGTTATCACACCAGATCACCAGTGGACCAAGTTGCATGTATCATAGTTCTTGTAACATGGATTTTACCCATAAGAGTTATTTGAGGGCCGAGCTTGCTGTCATGTATTTTGACTCCTTTGTCGACAGTGCTGTAACCTTTTGAAGTTTGCTGCTCCAGCAGCAAGTAGCGTTCTCAATTTGAAGAACGAATTTTGTGGTGGATTTCCAGCTTGGCAAGTCGCCATAGCTTGCATCACTCCACGTTTGCAGCTTCACTTCTCCTCCGCCTATAGTGAGGTTGAGGTCTTTAGTTCCTCCCAAATATATTAAGACTCTCCTTGCAGCATCAAAATTAGATTTTATCGGATTTTCTAGACTCCTGCTTAGTACCCCAACTGCTGAAGCAATGTCAAGACGGGTACAGTTCATGAAATATATTAAGCTTCCCACTATCTGTCTATAAGGTATTACAGAATCATTCTCCCCTGAATCTAAATACTCGCTAACAATGACACCTAGTTCTGTCTCTTCTCCCTCTTACTTTTGTCAAAACTCCATTGGAGTTAAACATCTTTTTGCCCCCTGCATTCCGTACTCATCTAACATGTTTCCAATAGCCTCTTTTTGAGTCAATTTTATTATTTTCTTATTTCTCTCACTTTCTACTTGGATACCCAGAATATATTTTGCCTCACCGAGGTCTTTCATCTCGAACCGTGAATTTAGAGCAATTTTGATTTTGTTAATTTCAGACATTGATTTGCTAATTAATAGTAAATCATCTACATATATTGCTATATACACTATCCCATTTTCACCCTTTAGAACGTAGACAGAGTGATCAAAACTTATCGTTTAAAATCCTAAGCTAGTCAATAATTCATCAAGCTTCAGATTCCACTGTCTGGGGGCCTACTTTAGGCCATACACAAATTTTAGCAACTTGCATACTAAGTGCTCTTTTCCTGGTTCCACATACTTTTCAGGCTGCTGCATGTAAATGGTCTCTTCCAGTTCTCTGTGCAAAAAGGCCGTCTTTACATCCATCTGATGAATTTCCATATCTTTTATAGCAGCTAAAGAGAGCAAAATCCTAACTGTCGAAATCTTACAACCGAGAAAATGTTTCTTCAAAATCGATTCCTTCCTTTTAATTATTCTCATTTGCCACAACTCTAGTGTTATAACGTTCAATGGTGTTATCGGGATTTTACTTCACCTTGAATACCCATTTGCTGCTGATCGCTTTTCGGTCCGGAGGAAAGGTCCACAAGCTCCCATGTTTGAGCCTCCATAATGGACTACATTTCGTCATTTGCTGCCTCTATCCAGTAATTCTGTTTTGGTGATGAGAAGGCCCCCTGAATGGTCAAAGGCTCCCATGAGGTTGCCGAGTTGGCAAAGTGAGAGCTTGCTTGCAAGCGGCTGCTTGATCTTCTTCCCCTCGGAAATTCTGAGGCTTAGATCCTCAGATGCCGCGCATTGCGCTGATTGCGCTGGTTGGGATCTATGTGTACCGACCACTGTTGGTCCGGTTGGAATTGAACGTGTTGAGGAACTCGGAGAGAGACGGACTCCGGAGTCACTACCGGAGAATGTGGAATATGCGGGACAATTTCCTGCATGCAATCTAAAATGACATATTCTTGTACCTTTTGTTGCTTTTGCTGCTCTGTCATTTGAAATAAATCTATCGAGTCTAGTTCATCCTTAACAATGATGTTCCTTGCTACAACTATTTTGTGCCTCTCAAACACAAAGACTCTATAACCTTTGGAGTGATTATGATATCCAAACAGAATACCCGGTAATCCTTTCGGTTCCTTTTTCCATCTATCTGTAGACGTATCCAATATAAAATATTGACTACAAATGACTTTGAAATGGCTAACATCTGGTTTGCTACCTGTCCAGATCTCGTAAGGAGTAGTGTCTATTGATCTAAGATCCTATCCTATTTTAAATATAAACTCCACAATTTAGAGCCTCAGCCCAGAATTTCAGATCCACATTTTTATCTGCAAGCATCGACCTAGAGCTCTCTGTGAGAGTTATATTCAGTCTTTCCGACACCCCATTTTGTTCTGGTGAATATTGAACAGTCAATAGATGACTTATGCCTTCCGCAAGTAAAAAGGTTTCAAATTCTTTCGATGTATATTCACCACCATTGTCCGATCTGAGCTGCAAAATAGGTGAATTATGAAGTTTTTCAGCCCATGCTTTATAGTGTTTGAATTGACCAAACACTTCACTTTTCTCTTTCATGAAGTAAAATTTTGTAAACCTGGAGAAATCATCTGTGAAGGTGACCATATATTTCATCCCCCCAGCAGATGGAACCTTCGCTGGACCAAAGACATCCGAATGAATTTGTTGTAATAGTTTCGTTGACCGATGCTCAAACTCTTTAAGAAATGGCAATATGTGGATTTTGCCTAAAGCGCAACCGCCACAACTTTTGACCGGCTCATTTGTGATTGATACACCCTCTATTTTTCCAGCCAAGACCATTTTCCTCAAACTATCATAGTTTACATGGCCAAATCTTTTATGCCACAACTCATCTGAGTGCAAAACACCGGAGTACAAAACATCATTCTCGTTGGTATTAGCCATATCCATGTGATACATCTTGCTACTATCTCTAGTACATGTAACCTCAACCTTGCCATTTTTGCTAACAACTTGCCGACCATTTTTCAAATTAACCTCAAAGCCTTTACTCTCTACCAAGGACGTAGAAAACAGATTTTTCTTAAAGTCAGGCACAAATAAGACATTGTGAATAGTCCTTTCAATTGCTTTTCCTTCAACATCAACTAGCTGTTGTTCTTTGGTCTAAAATAGACCGCAGAAGCCACCCAAACTATCATGCAAAAAGCTAAGCGAAGCTAGGCCAATGAACAATCATTTGAAATGCATCCTCCATTTAACATACAACAACTAAGGTTTGATGGAAAAATCAACATAAACAAACCTTAGGACAACATCTAAGGTTTGATGGAATAATCAACATAAGCAAACCCTAGGACAAATGCATAAATAATGCATATCAAACAAACATAAATAACATAAATAAATAATAACAAAAAGAGTCCAATCTCACATAAACATTAAATAAACAAAAGTATATCAATAAACATATTACTCAAATGCATGACCTAATCGGCAACCCTAAAAGTTTACATCTTCGGTCCCTACTTTTCATGCTAAGCATTGATGATTTCTTAATGAAGCTCAAATCTATATATACATTTGTGAGCTGTCAACAAATAGCTACGTGTCAAATTAAACAACATAACTTCCACTAAATATTATTTAACCATAATAATCTACAACGACAAATAGCTTAACCGTAAGTGTACACCTGAGAGTTGACCAATCATAAGCGTACACTTGTCTGCAAGTACGACACTGCATACACACAAATTAAAATACCGAAACCCTAAATGATCACCTAAATAGAAACTGTAATAATCAACACTAAAATATTAATACACATACGACAAAACAATGTTATTTCAAATATTTTCACCGACGCGTCCGCAAAATATGCGTCATAAGCGACAACTCGCTTAGTCACTTGTAGATAGATCCACGTAGTGAACCAACATCGCATATGTACGGTCCACTAGATAATGTGTCATAAAAAACAATGTGGTTTGTTAAAAATATCGGCAGACGCCGTTCGCCCTCCACGTGTACCATGACCAACTTGCCGAAATCAAACCGTACGATCCAAATCCTGTCCGTACCGAAATCACGTACTTCGTCATAAATGCGCCTTGTCGCATTTAAGGTACACGTCATTTTCGATAAATGAACTCTCTCTCCTCTGGACTCATCTGATCGTCTAAGATCATCACTCCTCCTACACTCATATCACTTACTTTTTTCAAGTCCATGGGAGTGGTACAACTGTTAGCATTTTCCATCTAGAATTTCTCAAGCATATTACCTATTGCTTCTTTCTGAGTAAGTCTGATAATCTTCTTCCCCCTATCTCTCTCCATTTGGATCCCCAAAATATATTTTGCCTCCCCTAAATCCGTCATATCAAATCTGCCCCTAAGATCTTTCTTTAGCCTATTGATATTATCCAAAGACTTACTTAACACAAGCAGATCATCCACATAAATTGCAATAAAAATGACACCATTATCATCTCTTCAAACATATAGATAGAATGGCAGAGCTGATCCGGATGTATCCGAGATCGGTGAGAAACTCATCTAGTTTCTTATTCCACTGTCGTGGAGCCTGTTTAAGTCCATATAAGGACTTTATGAGCCTGCAGACTTTGCTCTCTTCTCCTTCTTCCACAAACCCCTCGGGTTGCCACATAAAAATTTCTTCTTCTAACTCACCATTAAGAAAAGCAGTCTTAATGTCCATTTGGTGTATTTCCATGTCTTCCGCTGCGGCCTGACTGAGGAGAATCCTTACCGATGGGAACCGAACAACTGGAGCAAAGGTCTCCTCATAGTCAATCCCCTCTTTTTGGGTGAACCCTTTCTCTACCAATCGAGCCTTATACCTCTCAATCGTATTATCTGGGTTGAGTTTTAGTTTAAATACCCATTTATATCCAATAGGTTTTTTGTCTGGAGGGCAATCGGCTAGTTCCCAAGTATTTGCTTCCATGATAGAAGCCATCTCATCATTTATGGCCTAATCCATCTTTATTTCTCTGGACTATTCATTGCCTCTAAGTAAGACTGAGGCTCATCTGGGTGAGATAGCTTAGTTACCTTATGGGCTGCTTGTTTTTCCTGTATCCTTTTGCTGCTCCTCCTTCCTCCCTCAAACTCCGATGTTGGAATGGATGGAAGTCTTAGATTTCTTCTCACTGTCTCATCGGCTCCCCTGTCCATAAAAAACCGTATCTTGTCCCGCTTCTTCTATCTCCTCGAAGTCCATAGGAGTATGTAACGTTTCCGGTGAGTCTCTTGTATCTTCGATCTCCCGTGAATTTGTAATCACGACTTCACTCATGTCTTTTTCCGGAACGACCGAGTTCTCCTCACTTTCACACTGAAATTTGATCCTTATCTTATTTGTATATTTGAAGGGGTCAAATGACTTCCCTTCATCCATGACAACTAAGTGTTTGACCAGAATGATATCTTTTTTTGCTAAGTCATAGACTCTATATCCCTTAACATCCTCATCATATCCCACAAAGTATCCAAGTTTTCCCTTAGCATGTAGTTTCCAGATTTTCCTGTGCGTGTAAAGACTGTAAACTTGGCTACCAAATACTTTAAGGTGTGAGATATCTGGTTTCCTTCGAACCCATCTCTCATAAGGTGTCATTCCCTTTACAGCTGAGGTAAGGACTCTGTTCTTAATGTAGTTGGCACTGTTCATTGCTTCTGCCCAAAATCTCTTTCCTATTTTCTTGTCTGCCAACATACTGCGCACACTATCTCCTAGTGTTCGATTCAACCTCTCAGCTACCCCATTTTGTTCCGGGTTATATGGTACACTTTTCTGGTGCTGCACTCCCTCATCTCTCAGATATTCCTCAAACTCGTTAGAGGTATATTCCCCCCCATTATCACTCCTTATCCTCTTAATGGGGGTTTCATGCAACTTCTCACTCCAAGCTTTATATTCTTTGAAGTAAGTTGATGCTTCAGACTTTGTTTTCAGAAAGTTGACTCCAGAGTATCTAGACCAGTCATCAGTTATTGTCATCATAAACCTCTTTCCTCGAACCGAAGCTACTTTTTGCAGGTCCTCAAATATCTGTGTGGACAAAATCTAACACTTTCTCACCTCTATATGTGGCGGCTTTAGGAAAGGGAAGTCTGTGAGCCTTACCTTGAGCACAACCACTATAATCATCCATCATTTCATTATCCTCAAACTGAATGCCATCTACTACCCCAAGCTTTTTCATTTCCCTCAACTTATCAAAATGCACATGCCCCAACGGCTTATGCCAAATCATCACCATAGGAACACCAACATAATAAGCATTCTTCTTTTTATTACTCAGGTTAAGCCTAAACATTCCTTGGCTACCGTTATCTGCTGTGAAGTAAACTTCATTCCCATACTTAGCTGTAAAGACTCCCTTTCTGGTGAAAGTATCAAACTCTTTGTCATCTAACACAGACGTAGAGACAAGATTTTTACTCAGCTGAGGAATGTAAAGTACATCTGAGAATGTAAGTATAGAAGTCTTGCCCTCCACTAAGACTTTTAGATCTACTGATCCCACTAGATCTATAGTAACCACTCTCCCATCCCCATACTCTATCTCTACAGTAGGAATCTTTCTTAGCTTAGTGAAGAGTTCTTTATCACGACACATATGCATAAATGCATCTGAGTCGATGATACATCTTTCTTGTGGAGCTTCCCGATTTGCTCTAAGGGCACACTTCTGCCTCCAAGGGATCTCCTTCTCCTCCAGACTCTCATCAAGAAGAAGCTCCCCATCCTCCTCAGATGACTCATCCTCGGTTTCTCTTGACACTTTTGTAACCACAAGTGTCTTTTTCTTCCCTCCGGAAGAACCTCCTCCACGGTTCTTTTGGAGCCTCAGCTCTGATAGCTTGACACAATCTGCAATAAAGTGTCTCGGCTTTTTGCAATAATGACAAAGACCCTTTGGGGGCCTCTGTCCCCCAGAAAGATCTCTTTCCCCCCTCTATAAGGTTTATTCGGGTCCTTCCCCCATCGGTCCCCTCCTGCTGCTAGAGCTTGAATGCTCTTTCCTCCTCTCCTAATCTCCATTGTGTTTTCCTTCACAAGTATCATCCTGACTACTGTGTTCAATTTCCATGAACTATCAGGCATTCCCTATACTCGGTACACTATGGTTTCGAACTCATCTAGTAATTTCATGATAAGGGTGTTTACTTTCATTTTAATTGTACCTCTCTACCCGGCACTTTCCATTTCCCTATACAAACAAGAAAGATCATTACAGTAATCTAACATCTTTCCTCTTTTGTAAGTGTAACTCAATAGCTTTTGCTCAGCCAACTGGAGCTCCTGAATAGTTCCAGCTCTATAAATCTCCACTAAACTCTTCAGAACTCCTCCGCCTTGTAAATGTGAAGATGAGGAGTGGCCAAACCTTGAGTGAGGTGCCTCAGAATGAAGTTCTTGGCAGCCATGTTTACATCCTCCCACATTTGAGTATCATTCTCCACAGTCTTCACGGTCGCCGCTCCCGATACTGTAGCATAGGAGTGAGGGGTGTCTCCTTCCCTTTTTCCTTTTCGGACACACTGCTGTCCCCATCATCTGCCTCCTCCGCTGAGGCAGCCGTTGTTGCAGAAAACCTTACTCCCCCAAATCCTGGTGGAGTTCCCGAAGGTGGACGTTTCACTTGTCCACTGACGATACCCCAGTATCGTTTTTCACACAAAGCTCCCATCATCATGGCTTCCCAATAGATGAACCCAGATCCATTGAAGGTGGGCACCCTAGAGGGTGGGCCCATAACCTGCAATTCTGTGTCCTCCATTGGACTACAGAATACAGGAAGCCTCTAGATAGTGTTTAACTAACCCACTTTAAGCCACGACCACTTCTGCCCAAGAAGGCAAACTGACAATTTGACTGCACCCCTGTGCAGCCTGGACTCCCTTGAGTGCGTAGCAAAAAGAATCACTGAAAACGGCCAACCAGCCGATAAGTAATAGGGTGGCAAAGATGCCAATTTATACAAACTCTCAGAGAGAGAGGACTATCTACCTAAATTTTCCTAAGTTCTAGTTTTTCCTAATTCCCTCTCACAGCTCCTTTCTACTGCCTGTACGAACCAATCACAAAACTGTATAGTACTATAAAGTACTACTACCGATGTACTTTCTGTACGACCTCTTTACGACAAGGCCATTAAGTGGAAGCGTGTCCACTTTCCACTCGTTTGTACGTTCCTCGGAATTCTCGTGACCGAATGATGTCTTCCCACGTGGGGCCAGGTCATGCCTCGTCACTAAATGCCAAAATGACCATTCCGGGATTTCGGCGATGATGTGCGCCGTTAGATTTGACGCGAAATTCAATCTCGGCCGTAATAAATACTTGTGCGATATTTGTTTCGTTGTTGAAACAAAATGCGCGATATCCATTTCAAAGAAGTACAATACTTTGTATTTTGTAGAACTATATCTATGCGTGGCGATAAGAGTTTCAATTAAATGAATCTAGTACATTACAATAGTTTAAATAGTAATGAAACCCTATATCTCCTAACGGACTTCTACGACAGACTGGTTAGAGCTAACGGCTACGCCGCGCTCTGCCGGTCGGGGTTCGAGTCCTGCCGGACTCAACCTTTTGTTGAGAGTGGCTTAAGCCACTCTTTAGTCCTTCCTATGGAGTTGAGGCAGCCATGGCTCCATTGCTCTCTCTCTCTCTCTCCTTTAATGACTACAACAAGTATGGGGGCGAGAGAGAGAGAGAAGAGATAGAGGCAGGCTGCCTACATTTTCTTTTCTAACAAATTTAGACCTAGAAAATATACTAAAAACTACTTTTTTCAACAACTTTCCGGTAGGTACCAGGATCAAATCCTGAGGTAATCACATATTCTTTAAGTAAATAAACCCATAACGGTAAATAAACTAATATATATATTTCCCGTAAACCTTTGGATAGCCTAGGTAGCCATGGCTCTAGCTTCTTCTCCAACTTCTCAGTGACTACGACAAGTTTGAGAGTTAGAGAGAGAAGTTAGAGGTAGACTGCCTCGGCTTCTTTCTATATTTCTATTTAGACCTAGAAAATACTTTAAACGGACCATTAATTTCTACATTCTGGAGATGCCGCCATCTAATGTCATGTTGCCATGTGTCACCTGGTGTGGCTGAGACCTCAAACCGCCAAATCATCCATTTTGCGATGCCGACTTCTACCTTTGTCGTCCGATTGATATTGCCCTTAATTTATAGCCGTTAAATTACAAGCCGTACATTTAGATGTGATTATATTAAACTTTATCCATGGGATTGTATTTCGTTCGTCAGTGAAATGAACTTTCCTATTTGTACATCTTTAAGTAGCTATCTTACCCTATATATCTCGACAGAGGTTCTAGGCTACATGGTAACGACGCTGGTGTTTTCAAACGGACGATAGGTACCAGGATCAAATCCTGGGTCTGTTAACCTTTTTGGTGAGTTTAACAAAGGACTGCCTACTGTCTCTAGGAGAAGCATAGGCAGCCATGACTCTAGCTTCTTCTTCTGCCTCGAGTGACTACGAGAAGTATGGGGCTAGAGAGAGAAGTTAAAAGCAGGCTGCCTCTGCTTTTTCTTCCTCATTTTTAAAAAACCTAGAAAATACATAAGAAATCCTTTTAATTTGAACACTCCTCTTATTTTCTAGTCATCTTTTAGTTTAAGTCCACACTTATCTCTGCAAAATATTATTTTAGGTGAAGGCATTGGCTTTGTCATCATATCTGCCACCATTTCACTGTTTGGTCTATATTATAGACTTTTTATTTGTTCTCCACCTTTTCCCTAACAAACTTAAGTCTGATATCCATGTGCTTTGCTTTAAATGGATGTTTAGGATTAGCAACAATTGCAATTGCTGCTTGATTATCACAAAATATTTTCTGAGTTCCAATCTTAAGATGTCCCAATTCACCAAGCAAGTATTTGACCCACATCAATTCCTTCACAGCAGAGCAAGATGCCATATACTCGGCCTCCATGGTGGACTGAGCAATGACCTTTTGCTGCTTAGTACTCCAGCAACAAGTACCATTCCCCACATACAACACATATCCAGATGTACATCTTCACATCGGAGCATCCTTATAGCTGGCATCACTCTAAGTGGTTATGTCAGTATTTTCCCCACCCAAATACAACCATAGATCCCTAGTTGCTATTAGATATCTGAGGACACTCTTAGCAGCTTCCCTATCCCTTTTGGCATGAGCATTCAGACTTCTACGTAGCACTCCTATAGCTGCTGCCAAATCCGGTCTGGTACAACTCATGAAATAAATCAGACCGCCCATAACCTGTTTGTATGGAATAGTCTGCATGAATTTCCTCTCTTCTGGACCTTGTTCATCTTCAAGAATTAGGATGTCTCCTTGCTCATTCCCCTCACCTCCCTTCTTTAGATCCATGGGAGTTGTAGAACAGTTGGCTTTGTCTATCTAAAATTTTTCCAACATGTTTCCAATTGCCTCTTTCTGAGTTAGTCTAATTATTCTCTTTTCTCTATCTCTCTCTACTTGTATTCCCATAATATATCTCGCCTCCCCTATGTCTTTCATCTCGAATCTTCCCTTCAGATCTATTTTTAGTTTGTTGATTTTCTCCATTGACTTACTCAGAACAAGCAAATCATCAACATAAATTGCAATAAAGATGACACCTTTCTCGTCTTCAAAAACATAAATCGAATGATCTGAGCTTATTCGAATGTATCTCAGACCAGTAAGGAACTCATCAAGTTTGTTATTCCACTGTCTGGGTGCCTATTTCAAGCCATAGAGAGATTTGATTTGCCGACATACCTTACTTTTTTCTCCTTGTTCCACGAATCCTTTAGGCTGTCGCATGAAGATCTCCTCCTCTAGTTCTCCATGAAAGAAGGCAGTTTTGATGTCCATCTGGTGTACTTCCATGTCTTCTACAGCTGCCAGACTGAAAAGTATGCAGACCGAGGGGAATTTGACGACCAGAGCAAAGGTTTCTTCGTAATCTATTCCCTCTTTTTGAGTAAAACCTTTGGCCACTAACCGGGCCTTATATCGCTCAATAGTATTGTTATGATTCAGTTTCAATTTGAAAACCCACATATATCCAATAAGTTTGCGATCAGGTGGACAGTCCACCAGTTCCCATGTATCAGCTGCCATGATTGAAGCCATCTGTTCATTGATGGCCGTCTTCCATCGGTTTCTCTTCGGGCAGTTCATTGCCTCTCCAAATGTTTGAGGTTCATCCGGGTGAGAAAGTTTAATTACTTTGTTGTTAGCTTGTTTCTTTTGAAGTCTTTTGCTGCTTCTTCTTCCTCCTTCAAAAACTGTGGCCGGAGTAGATGGTTCTCGTGGATTCTTTCAAATCACCTGAGTTTCTCCCCTATCCCTCGGATCCATATTCGTTCTTTCCACCACGTCTCCCGCTTCAGGTATAGGTGTCACCCCGGTGTTTCCAAATCTTTCTCGGTTTGTTTTGAGCGTGAAAGGATATCTTCTTCCTGGAAACCCGGATAGTTAAGAAGGTGAAAGTCATCAAAATTATCTGACTCAAATCTGATTCTGACTCACTTTGAGGATTTGAAGGGATCTACCGACTTCCCTTCATCCATGGCTACCAGATGCTTTACTAGAATTATATCTTCATTTTTTAAATCATACACTCTATACCCTTTTACATCCTCATCATATCGTAACAAATACCGAGGTTTCTCTTTAGGATGTAGTTTCCAGTTAGATCTATTTGTATCTAAACTGAATACTTTACTAGCGAAAACCTTTAAGTGAGAGAGATTTGGTTTTCGGCCGGTCTATCTCTCATATAGAGTTTGGTCTTTCACTGCCGAAGTAAGTACTCTATTTCTCAAATAATTAGGACAATTCATAGCTTCGGCCCAAAATCTTTTTTCTATCCTTTTATCTGACAACATACTCTGGGCACTATCATTCAGTGTCTTATTGAATCTTTCGACAACACCATTCTGTTCCGGGTTTTCCGGAGCTGTCTTTTGATGTTGCACACCATCCTCTCTTAAAAACTCCTCAAACTGATTGGAGGTATTTTCCCCTCCATTGTCACTTCTTACTCTTTTTGTTGAGATCTCGTGAAGCTTCTCGGCCCATGCTTTATATTGTTTGAAATACTCCGGAGTTTCTGATTTGTTTTTCAGAAAGTATACCCGGGAGTACCAAGACCAATCATCGGTAATAGTTAGCATAAATCTTTTTCCTCCGGGTGATGGCACTCTTGCCGGTCCCCAAATGTTCGTGTGTACCAAATCAATGACCTTTTCTTCTTTATAAGTTGCTTCTTTTGGAAATGCTAGCCTGTGTGTTTTACCCTGAGCACACTCACTGCAATCACTTACATGATCATTTCCCCCAAAGCGTATCCCTTCAACTACTCCCATCTTTTTCATTCCTTTTAGCTTTTCTAGATTAACATGCCCAAGTCTCTTATGCCACAACATAATATCATTGACACCAACATAGTAAAGTTTGAGTTTTTCATTACTTAAAGCAAGCCTGAACATTCCTTGGCTACCTTTCTCAGCAGTGAAGTACACATCTTCCTCAAAGCTAGCTATAAAAACTCCTTTTCTGGTGCTTGTTTCAAATCCTTTATCATCTAATACAGACAGAGAGATAAGGTTTTTGTTTAACCCCGGAATAAACAATACATCGGAGAACGTAACTATTGAGGTTTTTCCCTTTACTACAACTTTCAGATCTATCGATCCTACATAAGTAGTGGTACCTACCCTCCCATCCCCATATTCAATCTCAACTGTAGGAATCTTTCTTAGGTTATTGAAGAGATGCTTATCCTTGCACATGTGCATGGAGGCACCTGAATCCACAATCCAACCTCCTTCACCTTTTAGTCCACCGAAAACACATTTGTGCTTCTGTGGAATTTCAACTTCTGTCTTTGCCTCCAACTCCGCATCCAAAAGAAGTTCGTCGTCCTCCTCATCAGATTCCTTCTCAAGTACCTCTGTGACTGAAACTCTGAGACCTCCATAAGTCCTCAAAGTGGACAGCTTCCAAGAAGCCTCTAGGATAATCCTGACCCCTTTGTGTTTAAGCAAAAATAACTGCCACCCTGGCAGACAAAAAACTCTGACCAACTTCACCCGTGTGAAGACAAGACTCCCCTGAGTCGATAGCAAAAAGAATCTATGAATTTGCTCCCCTGAGCAGTAAGTTATGGAGGGTCAAAGTTGACCTTTTGTACAGAAGCTCTCTGGGAGAGGGGGTCCTATCTTCTAATTTTTCTAAGTCCTGTCTCTCTCACAGACTCTATCTAGTGATGTACGGAACCAATCAGAATTGAGTTCCGTACGCAAAAGTACAGCTGCCGGTGTACTTTATGCACGGACATTGTACGACATGGCCAAAATGTCGACACATGTCAAATCCGGATTCGGTGCCATAATCTCCGGAGATTCCACAATCCAACGGAATTTCGCCACGCGTCATCCGATGTGGCGATGGCCACAAACCGTCGAAATCTTCCTCCGCGATCTCGGCGCTAATCCCGGCCGTCCGATTAAATTCGCCTTTAATCGTAGCCGTAATAAATACATGCGCGGTATTTGTTTCATTTACGAAACAAATGCGCGATACTGATTTTCGTCCGTACCGTAAGTCGTACATTATATATTACTGGATCTATGTATCCCGTAATTTATTTCAGTTAAATGGTTTGTCGCACGTATACATATTTAAATAACTATCAAACTATATACTACGTATCATTACTATTAGACTTAACGGCTAAGGCTAACGGCTATATCTATCTGCCGGCCGGTAGGTACAAGGATCAAATCCTGCCGCCGGCACATACATTTTAATTAAACAAATAAACCCTAATATAAAATTCCCCGTAAACCTCAGGATAGCCGAGGTAGCCATGGCTCTAGCTTCCTCTCCAATTTCTTAGTGACTGCGACAAGTTTGAGAGTTGGAGAGAGAAGTTAGAGATAGACTACCTCGGACTTCTATATTTCTTTTCAGACCTAGAAAATACTAATAAAACCATTAGTTTCTACACTCCCCTTATTTTCTAGTCAATCTTTAATTTCAGACCACACTTCTCCCTGCAAAAAATTAGCTTAGGGGAAGGCACAGGTTTGGTCATCATATCTGCTACCATCTCACTATCTGGTCGGTACTCTAAACTGATTACTTTGTTTTCTACTTTCTCTGTAACAAAGCTGAGTCTGATGTCCATGTGTTTAGCTTTAAAATGGTGTGTAGGATTGGCAGAAATAGCGATTGCTGCCTGATTATCACAAAATATTTTTTTGCACACCACTCTTAAGGTGACCAAGCTCACCAAGCAAAGACTTGACCCACATCAATTCTTTTACAGCAGAGCAAGAGGCCATATAGTCAGCCTCCATGGTGGACTGAGCAATAACCTTTTGCTGTTTGCTACTCCAACAGCAAGCCCCATCACCCACATATAATACATATCCAGAAGTACATCTCCTCATCGGAGCATCACCATAACTGGCATCACTCCAAGTAGTGATGTCAGTATTCTCCCCACCCAAATGCAACCATAGATCTCTAGTTCCTACCTTGTATCTAAGGACTCTCTTAGCTGCCTCCTAATCCTTCTTAGTGGGAGCATTTAGACTTCTACTCAGCACTCCTACAGCTGCAGCTAAATCCGGCCGGGTACAATTCATAAAATAGATTAGACTTCCCACTACTTGCCTTTAAGAAATAGTCTGCATGAACTTCTGTTCATCAGGAGATAATTCCTCGTCTAAGACTATGACTCCTTCTTCCTCACTCCCCTCACTTCCCTTCTTCAATTCCATTGGAGTTGTACAACTATTAGCTTTATCCATTTGAAATTTTTCAAGCATGTTCCCTATTGCTTCCTTTTGAGTCAATCTTATAATTTTTATTTTTCGGTCTCTCTCTACTTGAATTCCCAAAATATATTTTGCTTCCCCCATATCCTTCATTTCAAATCTCCCCTTAAGATCGGTTTTCAGTTTATTAATTTTTTCCATTGATTTACTTAAAACAAGCAAATCATCAACATAAATTGCAATAAATATAAAACCTTCCTCATCTTCGAAAACATAGATTGAGTGATCTGAGCTGATCCGGATATATCCCAGACCGGTAAGAAACTCATCAAGCTTCTTATTCCACTGTCGAGGCGCCTGTTTCAAACCATAAAGAGATTTAATTAGCCGGCATACCTTACTCTCCTCTCCTTCTTCCACAAACACTTCGGGTTGTCGCATGAAGATCTCCTCTTCCAATTCTCCATGCAAAAAGGTTGTTTTGATGTCCATCTGGTGCACTTCCATGTCTTCCGCCGCTGCTAAACTGAGAAGTATGCGGACGGAGGGAAATCTGACCACCGGGGCAAAGGTTTCCTCGTAGTCAATTCCTTCCTTTTGTGTAAATCCCTTTGCCACTAATCTGGCCTTGTAGCGCTCGATTGTGTTATCTGGGTTCAGTTTTAGTTTGAAAACCCACTTACAACCGATTGGTTTTCGGTTAGGTGGACAGTCCACCAGCTCCCAAGTATCGGCTGCCATGATTGAAGCCATCTCCTCATTGATGGCTGTCTTCCACCGGTTTCTTTCTGGACAAGTCATCGCCTCTCGATAAGTTTGAGGTTCATCTTGATGAGATAGTTTTAGTTACCTTGTTATTAACCTGTTTTTCTTGCAGTCTTTTGCTACTTCTCCTCCCCCCCTCAAAATCTGAGGCCGGAATAGATGGTTCTCGTGGATTCTTTCGAACAAACTCGGCTTCTCCCCTGTCCCTTGATTCCGAATCAATTTCCACCACGTCTTCCGCTTCGAGTAGAGTTGTCACTGGAGTTTCCACAGCCGAGTCCTTTTCGGTCTGATTTGTTCCTGCAAGAATGTCATCGTCTCTAAAACCTGGATAGTTAGGAAGCTCAAATTCATAAGAATTTTCTGACTCAAATCTGATTTTTACTGACTTTGTATATTTGAAAGGATCCACAGACTTTCCTTCATCCATAACTACTAGATGCTTTACTAAGATTATATCTTCTCTTTTTAGATCATAAACTCTATATCCTTTAACATCCTCATCATATCCTAATAAGTATCCCGGTTTTCCTTCAGGATCTAGCTTCCAATTAGAACGATCTATATCTAGACTGAATACTTGACTGCCGAAAACCTTTAAATGAGATAATTCTGGTTTCCGGCCTGTCCATCTCTCATAAGGTGTTTGATCTTTTATAGCTGAAGTAAAAACTCTATTTTTAAGGTAATTAGCACAGTTCATTGCTTCTGCCCAAAACCTTTTTCCTATCTTCTTATCCGACAACATACTTCTAGCACTATCACTTAGTGTTCTATTTAACCTTTCAGCTACCCCATTCTGTTCCGGATTTTCAGGAATTGTCTTTTGGTGTTGAACCCCATCTTCCCTCAAAAAATCCTCAAACTGGTTAGAAGTATACTCTCCACCATTGTCACTCCTTACTCTCTAGATTGGAGTTTCATGGAGTTTTTCGCTCCATGCTTTATATTGTCTAAAACAGTCCTCAGCCTCTGACTTGTTTTTCAAAAAATATACTCGGGAATACCGAGACCAATCATCAGTTATAGTCATCATAAATCTCTTCCCCCCCGGTGAGGGCACTCTAGCCAGTCCCCAAATATCTGTGTGTACTAGATCTAGAAGTTTTTCTCCCTTGTAGATGGCTGTTTTTGGAAAGGGTAATCTGTGTGCTTTACCTTGAGCACACCCACTACAATCACTTATATCATCACTCTCACTGAACTGAATCCCTTCCACCACTCCCATCTTTTTCATCTCTCTTAACTTATCTAGATTCACATGCCCAAGCCTCTTATGCCACATCATAATATCATGAACACCAGCATAATAAAGTTTCTTCGTTTCATTACTTAAGATCAGCCTAAACATCCCATGGCTACCTTTCTCAGCAATGAAATAGTCATCCTCCTCAAAACTAGCAGTAAAGACTACTTCCCTAGTGCTAGTGAAAAAACCCTTATCATCTAATACTGATGTAGAGATAAGATTTTTGTTCAGCCGCGGAATAAACAATACATCGGAGAATGTTAATATGGATGTCTTTCCTTTTACTAACACTTTCAGGTCTACCGATCCTACAAGAGTAGTGGTGACTATCCTCCCATCCCCGTACTCTATCTCTACGGTGGGAATCTTTCTTATCTTAGTGAACAGGTATCTATCCTTACACATGTGCATTGAGGCACCTGAATCTATAATCCAGCCTGCTTCACCTTTCAATCCACCATAAGCACATTTCTGCCTTCGTGGAATTTCAACCTTAGTTTTCGCCTCCAACTCCTCATCCAAAAAGAGCTCATCGTCCTCGTCTTCGGATTCCGCCTCAAGTACCTGTGTGACAAGGGCCTTTTTCTTTCCTCTCGGGGTACCACCGGTCTGCCCCTCCTTTAATCGAAGCTCGGTTAGCTTGGTGCACTCTGCCATATAGTGCCCCGGTTTCTTACAAAAATGACATAAACCTTTGGGAGCCCTTGGTTCGAACTCGCCAACCTGTTTTTTCTGCTCCCTACCCCCATAGTTTCCGACCGGTTTCCGGGAATCCTTGTTCCTCCAATCGGTCGCTGTTGCCAAGGCTTGGCCACTCTTTCCTCCCCTTCGGATCTCAATCGTATTCTCTCGAACGAGAATCATCCCTACCACTGAGTTCCATATCCACCTTGAGTCAGGCAAGTCCTGCACATGGTTGACTATGTTCTCGAACTCATCAGGTAACTTCATTAGTAAACAGTTAACTTTTTCTTTTTCACTAAAAACTTTACCCGCACTCTCTAGCTCCATGAAGAGTGTAGCAAGCTCATTGCAAAAATCCAACATATTTCCCCCTTTGTATACATACTCCTTAACTTTCTGATCAGCCAACTGTTGTTGCTGAATCGTACCACTTCGGTACATCTCTATGAGAGCCATCCAAAGATCGGATGCCCTCTCTACCTGCAAATGAGGACATGCAAGTCCTTGAGTGAGATGGCGTAGGATGAAGTGCTTTGCCGCCATATTGTTGAAGTCCCAGGTTTCAGTATCATTCTCCTCGTTCCTCGGAATAGGTGACATGAATGCTAAACCAGTTGCTATTGGTGTGGTCGCCTCCTTCTCCTTTCCTTTGTCCACCACCTCTCCTTCCTTTGTTTCCTCCGTTGAAGGTGAATCCTCTTTCCTGGTGTATCTGCTTCCTTTAAACCCTGGAGGAATTCCAAGACTTGATGGACGCCCCAATCGTCCACTCACTATCCCCCAAAACCTTTTTTCGCATAGAGCTCCTATCATCATACTTTCCCAGTATATGAAGCCAGTTCCATTAAATATTGGCACCCTAGAGGGTGGGCCCATAACCTGAAACTCTGAGACCTCCATAAGTCCTCAGAGTGGACAGCTTCCAAGAAGCCTCTAGGATAATCCTGACCCCTTTGTGTTTAAGCAAAAATAACTGCCACCCTGGCAGACAAAAACTCTGACCAACTTCACCCCTGTGAAGACAAGACTCCCCTGAGTCGATAGCAAAAAGAATCTCTGAATTTGCTTCCCTGAGCAGTAAGTTATGGAGGGTCAAAGTTGACCTTTTGTACAGAAGCTCTCTGGGAGAGAGGGTCCTATCTTCTAATTTTTCTAAGTCCTATCTCTCTCACAGACTCTATCTACTGATGTACGGAACCAATCAGAATTGAGTTCCGTACGCAAAAGTACAGCTGTCGGTGTACTTTATGTACGGATATTGTACGACATGGCCAAAATGTCGACACATGTCAAATCCGGATTCGGTGCCATAATCTCCGGAGTTTCCACAATCCAACGGAATTTTGCCACGCGTCATCCGATGTGGCGATGGCCACAAACCGCCGAAATCTTCCTCCGCGATCTCGGCGCTAATCCCGGCCGTCCGATTAAATTCGTCTTTAATCGTAGCCGTAATAAATACATGCGCGGTATTTGTTTCATTTACGAAACAAATGCGCGGTACTGATTTATGTCCGTACCGTAAGTCGTACATTACATATTACTGGATCTATGTATCCCGTAATTAATTCTAGTTAAATGGTTTATCGCTTGTATACATATATAAATAATTATCAAACTATATGCTAGGTAACATTACCGCTAGATGAAACGGCTAAGGCTACCGGCTACATTGTGTCTGCCGGCCGGCAGGTACAAGGATCAAATCCTGCCGCCGGCACATACATTTTAATTAAATATATAAACCCTAATATAAAATTCCCGTAAACCTCAGGATAGCCAAGGTAGCCATGGCTCTAGCTTCCTCTCCAATTTCTCAGTGACTGCGACAAGTTTGAGAGTTGGAGAGAGAAGTTAGAGATAGACTGCCTCGACTTCTATATTTCTTTTCAGACCTAGAAAATACTAATAAAACCATTAGTTTCTACAAGTTCATTGCAGAAATCGAGCATCTTCTCTCATTTGTGAAAATATTCATTGATCCTTTGATGTGCTATCTTATGTTCCTAAATAGTACCACTTCAGTTTATCTCTATAAACGCATCCCACAGATCGGATGCCCTTTCCACTTGAAAATGAGGACCTGCGAGTCCTTGTGTGAGATGACGAAGAACAAAATGCTTGGCCGCCATGTTGTTGTAGTCTCAGGTATCAATGTCATTCTCCTTATTCCTCGGAATAGAAGACATGAAAACAGAACCGGTTGCTATAGGTGTGGTTTTCTCTTTTTCTTTCCCCTTTTCCATCACGATGCTTTCTCCATCTTTTGAGTCCCCAGACGAAGGTATATCTGGTTTCCTACTAAATCAGCTTCCTCCAAACCCTGAAGGAATAGCAGGATCGGATGGGCGCTTTACTTGCCCACTCACTATTCCCCAAAATCTTTTCCCATATAGGGCTCCCATCATCATACTCTCCCAGTAGATGATCCCTGTCCCATTGAATATGGGTACCGTAGAGGGTGGGCCCATAACTTGCAACTCTGAGACCTTTATGGTACTTAGAGTAGGCAGCTTGCTTGAGGCCTCTAGGATAATCTTAGTTATTAGATCTTAGTCTGAATATTGCTAACACCTTGACAGAATACAGATTAACCAAACTGCACCCCTTGGAAGAGATGACTCTTTTGAGTCGGCCACAAAAAGAATCGTTGAATTTGCTCACCAGAGCAGTAAATTATCAATGGTCAAAGATGACCTTTTATGTAGAAGCACTCTGGGAGGGAGGCTGTTACCTTAATATTTTCTAAGTCCTCAACCCCTCTCTTATCCCTCTACTACTAAAGTACGAAGCCAATCAATTCAGTGTACAGTACATAAAGGTACTTGGCCCGGAGTTCTTTTCTGTACGGCCATTGTACGACATGGCCAAGAAGATGACGCCTGCCATTTCCGGGTTCGCCAAGGTATGTTCCGGAGATGCCGCCATCTAATGTCATGTTGCCATGTGTCACCCGGTGTGGCTTCGACCTCAACCCGCCAAATTGTCCATTCCGCGATGCTTAGTTCTTCCTTTGTCGCCCGATTGATATTGCCCTTAATTTATAGCGGATAAAATACCTTGCAGTACATTTAGACATGATTATATCTAACTATATCTATGTGATTATTTTATGTTCGTCTGTTAAATGAACTTTCGTATTTGTACATCTTTAAGTAGCTATTATACCTTATATATCTGGACATAGGTTCTAGGCTACATGGTAATGACGCTGGTCTATTCAGATTGACGGTAGGTACCAAGATCAAATCTTCGGTCCGTTAACCTTTTTGGTAAGTTTAACAAAGGACTGCCTACTGTCTCTAGGAGAAACATAGGCAGCCATGGCTCTAGCTTCTTCTTTAGCTTTCAGCGACTACGACAAGTATGGGGCTACAGAGAGAAGTTAGAAGCAGGCTGCCTCTGCTTTTTCTTCCTCATTTTTAAGAAACCTAGAAAATACATAGGAAATCCTTTTAATTTCAACATTAGTCTGGGACCATTGCTAAGTGCAATAGGGTTTGACAAGTAACTAAATGTTAACAAGTAGACGAATTCATTTAACTAGACGAATCAAATCCTAGTACATAGAAACATTTCAAATATTGTGCGGTTTTATGTACTTTACGAAATAGATAACGCGCAATTGTTTCAACCGCAAAACAAATATCGCGCATCAAATTTCAACAGAGAGAATTAAAGCCGGTTTTTGATCGGACGGCCATGATAGACGCTGCAATCGCGAAATAGGTGTTTTTGGCGTTTTATAGTCATCACCACATCAAGCGATATGTGGCGCGATAACATTGGATTGCGGCAACTCCGAAGAATACAAGAACAAACCCCGATATGGCATGTGCCAACATTTTGGCCATCTCGTTCGATGGTCGTACAGAAAGTCCACCAACACATGTACCTTTCTATACGATATAGTACTTTGATTGGTGTTGTACGTTAGTCGTGGGGGTTTAGAGAGAGAGATAGGACTTAAAAAAATTACTAGAGAGCCGCCTCTATCCGAGAGAGCTCATGTACAAAAGGTCATCTTTGACCACTCATAACTTACTACTCAAGGGAGCAAATTCACAGTTTCTTTTTGCTATCGAATCAAAGGAGTTTTCCCTTTACAAGGGTGGAGGTGGTCAAATTTTTTGTCTGCCAAGGTGGCATTTATTCTTGCTGAATCACAAAGGGGTCAGGGTTATCATAGGGGTTTCGTGTGAGCTGCCCATTGTGAGGACCTATGGAGCTCTCATAATTGCACGGAGTGGCGGCAATCAAAACCGAGGAAAACGATATTCAAACTTGGGAATACACAAAGATGGTTGCCAAACATTTCATTTTGGGACACCTTACTCAAGCATTGGCAACCTCCCACCTTCACATCCTCAAGGCCGAAGAGTTGTGGTTAACTTTGGTGGACATCTATAGTGCTGGTACTATTCAGAAGCTTCAGTTGGCCGAGCAAAGGTTGGGGGATTATACTTACAAAGGGGGAAAAATGTTAGACTACTCTAATGATCTCTCTTGTTTGTATATAGAGATGGAGGAAATGAAGAAGCTTGGTGTAGTAGAAGGAATTTAGTTTGGTGATAATGAAATGATGGATGATTGTAGTGGTTTTGCCCAAGGTAAGGCTCACAGACTCCCTTTTCCCAAAACTGCCACATTTAGAGGTGAGAAAGTACTAGATCTAGTCCACACATATATTTGGGGACCAGTAAGAGTACCTTCAGTCGGAGGGAAGAAGTTTATGCTGACAATTATTGATGACTATTCTACATACTCTAGAGTTAACTTCCTAAAAACAAAGTCCGAAACACCAACTTACTTCAAATAATATATAGCCTAGAGTGAGAAGTTGCACGGAACCCCCATAAGAGAATAAGGAGTGACAATGGGGAGAATATACCTCTAACCAGTTTGAGGAATACTTGAGGGATGAGGGAATTCAGCATTAAAAAACTCTACTGAAAAATCTAGAACATAATGGGGTAGCTTAGAGGTTGAACCAGACTCTACGAGAGAGTGTAGGTAGTATGTTGGCCGGCAAGAAGATAGAAAAAAAGGTTTTAGGCAGAAGCCATGAACTATGCTAACTACATTAAGAATAGAGTCCTTACTACATCCATGAAAGGAATGACACCTTATGAGAGACGGGTTCGAGGGAAACCACATATTTCTCATATGAAAGTATTCGATTTTTAAGTCTACAGTCTTTACACAGATTGGAAAAACCAGATCCTATATGCTAAGGGGAAACCGGGATATTTTGTGGGATATGATGAGGATGTCAAGGGATATAAAGTCTATGACTTAGCTAAACAAGATGTCATTCTAGTAAAGAACCTAGTAGTAATGGATAAAGGGAAGTCATTTGATCCCTTCAAATACACCAAGAAGATAAGAATCAGTTTTAAGTCCAAAGAGGAGTACTAAAATCTTCCCGGAAAGGCTATGAGTTAAAACGTGATTGTAGATTCAGGGAGGATGTCGAGCGTGCTAGGGAAACGCATGATAAGGGCCCATATCCAGAAATAGTCAACATCGAAGTTCTGCAAATAACCACCAAATACGGATGCTTCCCATAATGGTGATAATGCCCATTTCTGGCCCCATCCCTCCCGTAGACATGCATGCAAAACATGGGGGACAATTGGACAAAAAATAGAAATGAATGTATGGGAAGGCGAAAAGATATCCCCTCCCCCTTCCTTTCCCCCTCCAATCGGGAAACGGGAGTGGGTTTTTAGGAATCGAGTTCATATCCCAATTTCCCCCCCTCTTGGTCAACTATGACTAAGAAAATAAAATAATTACCCGTCAACTTCGCAGCTCCCGCAAAAACAGGTGATAGAGGTTTGAGGGCGTGGCTCCAAAGAGGAAAGAAGAAAAGATTGATGCCAACACTGGCTGCAGTTATCGCACACCAAGACGTTGCCAAGCGGAGAGGACAAGTTACAGGCGGAGGAATAAAAAGAAGGGTCGGTAAAGTAAGTGAAGTGAAAGGTGGGTTCGTCCTCCAATCCCAGAAGATGGCAAGAGGCCACATTGATTTGATTCACTTTAATTCTTCGACCATCCTTCCCCTCGAAGGTGAGAACTCCCTTGTTAGATACCACTACCACTTTCAAAATTACCCACCTGGTAGAAATATCTAGCGTGTCCTTCTTCAGTTGCATCCGATATACAAAGTCCTCGGGCCTAAATCGCCTTTGCCTTGGCACATATTTTCCGCTCCGGCGTTGAGAGTACCACAACTAACCCCGTTGTTGAGCCGCCTGCAAATTCCCCATGGCAAGAGGCATCTCTCGGTGGAAGATTTTAGCACTCTCGGCGATCAGTTTCTCGACAATCCCCTAGTCATCCATTTTCTGGAGGACCACCGCTTGGGTCGAGGCTACCCCGTGCAGAATGGGATGTCTTCCAAATAAAACGAAGTAAGGGCTATAGGAGTGGAGGGAAGCTTGCAGGCTATACGTGTATCCCATGGCAATCCAAGGCACCCTTCTGTCCCACTCTCCCAAATCTTTTTCAACTACATAATTCCGTAGTGACCCGTTCACTATTTGTACGCACCTTTCGGCCAAAACGTCGGGTTGTGGGTGGTCCCAACTAGTCAGCCGATGGTCCATGAGGCATTTCTCCAAAAGATTGGTAAATTTTCTAGTATATTCGAAGCCCTAGTTGGTCAAAACCTATGTTGAAACCCCGAATTGTGATAGAACCCTCTGCAAAAAGGCATCTGCAATTGAGTTAGATTCTTTCCGGGACAGAACCACCAACTCTATCCATTGTGAAAAATATTCGATCATGACAAATATCAAGAGGTTCCCCCGTCTGCTGGACGGAAGAGGCCCCAAAAAATCTAGAGACCATCGATAAAACATCCCCCAGATGGGAAGAAAATGAAGCTCGGTTCCGCCCTTTTTGTGAAAGGTTGCCTTCACTCTATTGTAGGAAGAGCAAGTCTGTACAATTCGGTTGACTTGTGCCCCCAGCCCGTGCCACCAATAAGATCGTGTTAAAAGGGAAGTGGTCTGCTTTTGCCCGAAGTGTCTATATAGATTATGGAGATACGTGATAGAAGTTTCTCGATTCGAGGGGGGTGGAAACAATTTCCTTTTTCCGTCGGCCCATTTTCGGAGGAAAATGCCTCAGTCCCAGTCATACAACACCATCCGGGTCTGCACTCGGGATAATTGAACTCCAGCCAAGTGGGGAAGAGGAGATCCTTGCTGGATAGATTGTGGAGAATCGGAGTCATTGCATATGTCCTTTCGTCCGGCTCCTATAGCAGCCTGTCCCTCCACGTCTACCGCAAAAGTTGACACTTCCCCCCCAGATCGGGGAAGCGAGATTAAGACAGAAGATGCTCGAATGAGTCCCAAAGTGATCTTAATGTCCTCAATTTGCCCATCTCGGTAGAATCCAGGGTAGAGGGGTCAAGATTTCGTCTAAGTTCGTCGGCATTCCCGTGGATTTCCCCTGCCCGGTGAATAATACTGAAATCATATTCCTGTAGGATCAGAACCCATCTGGCGAGTTTGCCAGTTAAATTACTATTTCCAATGATCCATTTTAGGGGTTGATGGTCGGTAATAAGCGTGAAAAGGACCCAGTACAAATAGGGCCGAAAATGCTGAATTACCCAAAGAGCTGCGGGGAGCTCTCCATGGTAACTGCTATAATTTCCCTTCGCTTGGTTGTTGCTTCGGTTGGTGTAAGCCACCACATACTCAACCCCGGCGTCATCTACTTGAGCCAAAATTGCTCCTAATCCAAACATGCTCCAATCAGTGTAAAGGAGGAAAGATTTTTGGTAATCAGGCATCCGGAACACGGGGTGATGTTTTAGGCCATCCTTTAAGAACTGAAAGGCAATCTTTTGCTTTTTGGCCCATTGCCATTCTTGGTCCTTCTGCAGTAATTGATTTAGGGGCCGCGGGTGACTACTGAACTCATGGATAAGCCGCCAATAGTAGTTGGCCAAGTCCATGAATGTGCGAAGGGCCGAGATGTCGTGCGGTGGAGGAAGAGCGTCAAGGGCTGCCACCTTAACCATATGGGGGCCCACTGTCCTGGGGGTCACTTCATGTCCAAGGTAAATAATTTTTTGTTCTCCAAAAATACCTTTGCCCAGGTGACATTTCAAGCTCACTCCTTGGAGGGCCCTGAGGAGAATTTGGACATGCTCTAAGTGTTCTTCAAAGGTCTTGGAGAAGATGATGACATCATCAATATAGCACCAGGCACAATCGATTTCTTGAATAGCTTCGTCCATTGCCCATTAGAATTTGGCCAGTGCATTCTTCATCCCAAAGGGCATGTAAATCCACTCATACATTCTAGAGCCGCCCAAAATGACGTTCTCTCTCGGTGCTTCGGTTCCATGGCAATTTGGTGAAACCCATTTTTCATGTCGAGGGTGGAGTATATGGTGGCCCCAGCAAGAGAGTCGAAAATCTCTTCAGAGGTTGACATCAGATACCAGTTGGAAATGATAGCCGTGTTCAGCATGCGATAATCCCCACACATCCGAAAATCTACAATTTTCCCGGACGAGTCTTTCTTGGGACAAAGAACTGTCGGGGAAGCAAACCCATGGGGGCCGGTGCTCGGTTGAACCAATTTGGCTTCCACCAAGGTTTGGACTTTAGCCGTAATGAACTCCTTCTCCTTCAAGCTGAGAGAATACTGTTTCTGCCAAACAGTTGCCGTCTCGTCGATCAAATCATTTCGTAAAAGGGTTCTTTTGTAGATGTCGACATCTGTTTTAGACCATGAGAACACTTGCTATAACAGAGTACATATTTTAGTACTTAGTGGCAGGAAACTAGGCTGCTATAGTTGCGGTTGCAGAGCAGCGCAGCTGCGATTCCCTACGAGCGCAACATAGCAGCGTAGCAACGCAGTAGATTAGCGTAGCAATTTCGCAGCGCAGCATAGCAACGCTGCGGAATGTAGATTGAAGTGTATTCTTCTAAAAAGATATTTTGGATAAATTTTGATTGACCGTGGAGGTCCACGTGTAAAATTGTACAGTAATAGGTTGACTAGCCGATAGTTAGTTTAAATAGTGGAGTAGACTTAGCACAAGGACTGACTCTTTGGGTAGACCTTCGCAGCGAGCGCTGGATGTTGTAATCACCTTCCTAGTAATAAAGCGCAACCTTTACTTGCCCTTGTGGTGTGATCTTGCTATTGCTACAAGGAGGTCCTTGGTATCCTTTGCTGTGCACTGTGGTGTTTTGTCCCTTTTACATTGGTATCGGAGCAACTCGTTGTGACTCGACAGCATCGCCGACCACGGCGTGTCCACCGCAGAAATGTTAGCGCAAGATCTACGAGAGTTAGAAAATGTTAGATTACAGAATCTAAAAATGAGCAACAGCGTCACAACATTGGAAGCTCGTCTAGGTGAACATTCGCATGGAGGGGCAGAGAGAGACTTAAGGAGACCAAAGTTAAGACTTCCTGACGAATTTGATCCGGCCAGGCACATGAACCTTAACACGTGGTTGTTTCCATTGCAAATTATCTCAAAAAATTTCCTAGTCTATCAGACCAGGAGAAGATTCACTACGCGGGTGGTCTTCTTAAAGGAGTAGCGGGAGCATGGTGGAGGACAATGGTTGAAAACAATAAGACGCCGACGAATTGGGCTCTATTCATCCAACTCCTCCGCAACTCTTGGCAACCTGTCAATACGATTAAGGCTGCGAGAGATAAAATTGCAGTATTGAAAAAACGAACTTCACTATTGGAGTTTACACAGCGGTTTTTGGATTGCAAGGTTCAAATACCTACGATGACGAGGATGAAGCCATGGATCGTTACGTGAAGGGGCTTAAGGCATGCATTCGTAGAGATGTGGAGCAATGGCTGGCTAGGGAAAATACACCTCCTAGTCTCTCGGCAATCATTCACTTTGTTGAACGGACCGATTCGGTAGACTTTACCTTTTGTAGACCCTACCATTATCGGTCGAGCAGTGGTGGAGGAGGTCGACGCGACAATGGTCCGACTCCCATGGAGCTCGGAGCAATTAATGAGGATAGGGAGGTGGTCAACGTGCTGCGGAAAAAGAAGAAGACTACCAAAGCCAAGACCAATGACTTGTCCCCCGAGGAGCTCCAACGGAGGAAGAAAAACGGTTTATGCTTCCAATGCAGATCCCCGGACCATATGGCCCGAGAGTGCCCAAAACGGAGAAGTTCCAAAAAGGGCAAACTGAACGTCATGAGATTAGCAGGTGAAAGAGGAGACCCTTTGATATTTCGAGGTCAAATCGGAGTGAGCGCAGTTAGTTTCATGGTGGACTCTGGTGCATCGGGGAATTTCATAAATGAGGTGACGATGAAAAGATTTAAACTTCCTCTCGTGGTGCTAAGGGATCGTCAAAATATACGATTGGCCGATGGAAGTTCCTTAGCCATTACCCATCGTACTCCGAGGTTACGCGTTGTAATTGGGAGGTTCCAATGGTACGACACACTTCATGTATTAACTCTTCGAGACCATGAGGTAATCTTAGGGAAGCCGTGGCTACAAAAATGGAATCCGACGATCGACTGGAGAAGTGGCAGCATGAGAGTGAAGAAAGGTGAAGAAGAGTTTGGGGTAAAAGCGGGAGCGGCTGGTAAGGGAGCGGAAGAGAGACGCCTACTTTCAGCCTTACAGCTAAAGAGGGCACTCAAGAAGGGGGAGATGATTGGTATGGCGGTCGTCCAGCCTATGGAAGAGGCGAACGAGGATATTCCGGAGGAATGGAAGAAGAAAGACTCCGACTTCGACTCAAAAGGAAGTGACGACACTACAAAAACTTCCGAAGAGGCCCCGGAAGTCGTGACAAAACTTCTCAATGAGAATGTTGATATTTTTCCCTCAAGCTCCCAGAAGGATTACCTCCGAATCGCGAGGTAGACCACAAGATAGAGCTTGTGCCCGGAGCGGTACCCGCAGCTAATCGGATGTACAAGATGAGTAACACCGAATTAGACGAACTCAAAAAGCAACTTGTGGAGTTGGTCGAAGCCGGAGAAATTGAACTGTGCAAGTTACCGTATGGAACCCCCGTCCTCTTCATGAATAAGAAAGATGGAGGTTTTCGTATGTGTGTGGATTACCAAGCGCTAAACAAGTTCACGGTGAAAAATGCGTACCCTCTACAAATTTTTGGATTGATTACGAGGAGTAAAATATTTTTCGAAGATAGACTTGCAAAGAGGTTATCATCAGATCAGAATTGTCGAGGAAGATGTGGAAAAGACAACGTTTAGAACTCGATAACGCCATTTCCAGTTTCGAGTTATGTCGTTCGGGTTGACTAATGCACCGTCAACTTTTAGGCATTTGATGAATTCCATCTTTCGACAATATTTGGACGCGTTTGTAATCGTCTTTCTAGACGACATCTTGGTGTATAGCCGCACGCTGGAGGATCATATGAAGCATCTGCGGACGGTCCTGCAAGTCCTTCGGGAGAACGAGTTGTACGCAAAAAGAGGTAAATGCGACTTCTTCAAAGAGAAAATTGATTTTTTGGGCCATGTGGTGAGCCGGGAGGGCATCGCAGTGGATCCGAATAAAACCAGGGCAGTGAAGGAGTGGCCGCAGCCGGCGAACATTACAGAGTTACGAAGCTTTCTTGGATTATGCTCCTACAATCGTCGTTTTGTTGAAGGGTTCGCACAAATTGCTGCACCACTCACGGAATTACTCAAAAATGACGTGCCCTATGAGTGGAAATTGGCGCAAGGGGTAGCCTTTAAAACGCTAAAGGAGCGGTTGGTTACCGCCCCTGTGTTAGCAGTTCTCGACCTAGACTTGCCTTGGACGATAATCACCGACGCCAGCGATACGGCTATTGTAGCGATCCTTATGCAGGATCAAGGAAGAGGCCTCCAACCCATTGCCTACGATAGTCGAAAACTAAAGGCAGCGGAGCTTAACAAGGCCACACACGAGAAAGAAACAATCACAATCATAAATGTTGTTTTTAGAAAGATTTAGTTCTCTCTATGCCTCAGCTGTGAGGGAGAGAGAGCTGTTCAGGACTTCAGTTATTTTTTGGTTGAGTTCGGTTCAGTACTTACCGAAATTAGTGTGACAGTGAAGTTGGGAGTTCACGTTTCATTCACACTTAGGACACGCGTCGTCACTTGAGAGAAATGCGTGAGTATGACCTCCGTGGACGTACGGAAATTCGGCAGGACCACGGGAATTCGTGAATCGACATCACATATGTACGGTCCACTTGATACCACGTCATCAAAATTGTGATCTCTTAAAAAAAAAGTCGGCGGACGCCGTCCGCCCTTCAAATGTACCATGACCCACTTGGCGAAATTAATCTGTACCTTCAAATATTTTCCGTACTGAAATTGCGTCCTTTGCAATAAATGCGCCTGTCGCAAATAAAGTACACCTGTCCAAATACGACGCTCCGTATTGGCGGCGTACATATTCAACATTTCGTATATTTCACATCGGATCGCTTCCCGATCCGCCGTCCAGTTGCAAACGTATTCCAAGCCACTCAATTACTCCCTCACGTCCTTTTAATTCCAATCGTTCAATTACTCCCCACAATCCACAAATCCATTCGAACCTCTATTTGTACCACCACATTATTTCTAGTAATAATCTACGCACGAAACGTTGCGTGCGCACAAAATGTGGCGTACGCATGAAACTAACATTTACTGAGAACTCATTTAGCGACGAGACATTATCGTAGCTAAAGTAGCGACGACCAACAATAAAGAAGTTTCGTCATTAGGTATTTGAAGTGACGTGGAAATTGTTTGGTCATTTCGATTCACGTAAGGTCTAGTCGGACCAAAAATGACTTTTCTAATCATACCGTGTATTCAAGTCGGTTCCCAATTGCCGGTCGTATATTTCGGCACGTTGACCCTTACGCGTTTCTAGTCGTTTACATATATATTCATTAAGGGTTAGTGGTTGATTTTTTTTTTTGGAGGTGTAGATTATTATGGAAGAGTAGAAAGAACAGCAGCTAAAGGAGCTTTGTACTTTGGCAGTATTTAATATATTGAATTTTGGAGGAACACCTTTTTTGTTGTGTATTAATTGCTTTTGGTTTGTTAACTTTCACCATCTTGGATTTATAAGTGATGGACAAAAAACGCGATTTGATCGCAGTTTTAAAAGCTTCCCAATCAACATTATCTGGAACCAAATTAGACCTTCTGTGAGTGTAATACCAAATATGGATTTATTAGTGAAAGACAAAAAACAAGATTTGATTGGGTTTTAAAGGCTTTCCAGTCAACATTATCAGGAATCAAATTAGACATTCTCTGAATGTACCAAATCCGAGAATCGCGCTTCAGTCAACTGAAAGCAAAAAAAGTATGATCATCATGATCAAAATTTCTAAATTCAAAATGATATTCCATATGAAAAATACAAGTATCTAACTAATCAATCTTCTTACCATCAAAGAATGGTGCCACATTGACAAACAATTTCAACTCTCTTATCTTTTTAGGTCTATTATTATCATCATCTTTAAAACTGACATTCTTCTAACAACTCTTATTCATTTGGTCATTAACATCATCTTTGGTATGAATTAGGTTAATGAGCTTATCCAATTTATGATTTTAAAGATTTCAATTTTCTTTAACATCTTTCAATTCACTTTTTAAGTTAGCAAAGCAGCAGCCTGATTGGTAAACTGTGTTAACCAATTTCAATGTACGTTGCTTCACCACATTCAAGGCATTTTCCATTTCACGTTTCCATGTGGAATTTTCCAATATCACACAATGATATCAAACAAAATGAAAGATAGAACATACTTATCCTAACAAAATTTGTTGAAGATCTGAGTCCTCAAATTGCTCCAATCTAAGACTTTTTCTCATTTACAAATCTTTTGAAAAAGATCAAATTTGAGATATCAATAAAACATTAACAGTAGGTTAGTTCTCATTCAATTTTTCAATATTCCAAACATTGAAACAAAAAGGTTAGAATTCCCATAAATTTTACAACAACAAAAATTAAAAGCTTTCAAAGGTAACAAATTAGCGTTTGCAATTTTTTAAGTTATTTTTAGACTCCTTTGCTTTTGAAGAAGTAAATTCCTCTACTTTTATTCTCCTCTATTAAAAAATTTCTAATTTCCCACTACATCCAGATCTTTCAAAATCTAACCTCCCATCCTCACAATTTTTTTTTCGCCACTTAAAACATCTTTTCTTCATGCACACTTCTCGGATTGTCAATTGAATGTCTCTTATTTGAAGGCAAAATTATCACCTTCATATTGGTGATCTACATTTGATAATCAGATAAGTGTGCACGGAGAAAAGATTTTTTATGTGGAGAAAAAAGAATTTGAACACTAATAACGATTAGCGGTGTGGTGTCCATACTATCCAACATTATTGTCTTTTGTACTCTTCGTATCGTTGAAGGTCTAATGGAGATGTACCACTAATTTTGTAATTTTTAGGGTATGGTCGGGTACGAGAAGTCGCGGGAAATCCTATTGCGATTAACTTTTCTTTTCGTGTCAAGCTTGTGGGCGGTGTTGGCATACCCTTGTATATCTAGGATTTCGGATCCACTTCAACCTTGTATGGTTACTTGTGTACGGAGGAAGGAGTGCACCAAACCAGCTAGATCCCGAACTGAGTGCAACACACTTTATTTTTCGTCTAAAGGAGACCGGACAACGGAGTTATTGCATCTCAAACTGTGCCATGGAGCAACATAAAACCCGGTTCCACCAGCCCTTTTGGAGGGTGCATTGTGGAACGCCCCGTCACTTTCCGGACTCTCATTTTGATAATGCTGTAAAATGTCAGTAGGAATCTAGTGCAGGTCCAATAACATTTTATCCATTAATTATATGAGGTAGAAGTAAGGCTCGTGCATGTCCTTTTTAGTTCTTTTTGGTTTAATAGTGGAACCAACTTTGACTTTAGGATGTGCATCTAGCCGCAATCTGGAGTATAAAATTTTGCCCCAAGTGTGGTACGGATAATTTGGTCTAATCGGAGTTCATTAACACTTGCTCTCCGCTGATTGGTTGATTTGATAGCGTGGACCTATGGTTTTGAAACCTGACGAACTGTGATGTGTAAGGCACTTGGGGCCGAAGGAGACAGGTTGTTTTCCAATACTGTCTCCTGATAAAAACCCTAGAAAATTCCAACAAACCTTCTTTTGGAGAATCTTTGTCATGGTGTGTGGGAATCTTGCCATCTTGGTTTGCAACGTTCTTTTGTAGAAATTGTAGCTCGGAGGGTAGTTGGCACTATCAATCTTTTGGGCGGTTTCGATTTTTTCTTGTTTGGAACCAAGGGGAGTTTGGTCGATTTTGATTGGCTCAAATCGAGGGGTAAAGGGGTGCATTAACTGTTGATGATGCCATTGGGGGGAGATTTCGTCTTCTCTTTTGGCCATCAGTTCTCCCATGGGTATGTGTAGCTTGTTTTGCCATTAATATTGATTTTATCTTTTATTTCTATTTTCTGGGGCAAGGTGATATTGTTAATTCTGAAATTAAGAATTCTTTATTTCTATTATATGTGTGTTGAAGTGTATTTTATGGTTCATTTTGGTGGTTCTTCTTGGGTGCGTTTTCACCAAAGTAGACTACAATGATCCCTAGGGCTTGGACCGTGGGTCTTGAGTAGGCTCTTGTTAGACTTGTAGCAGAGCAGCACAGTATTGAAAAATTACCTATCTCCTCGGATTAGAGGGGATAGGAGCTTGATTGGACCCTCAGTTCTTGAAAGGAGTTAGGGTTCTCTTTACCGATAGCTTCGACGATTCTGTCTTTTAACCATCACTCAATGGGAGGGGGAGAATCTCAAGAAAAAAAGGCTCCAAAAATGGGATTTGGGGAGCACAGTTGTCTAGATACTCTTGTACGGGAAGAAGAGTTGCATATGAGAGAGGATTTAGTCCCTATGGCCTTTGTGTTTGATTCACCTGCAAAGGAAACCATTGAGGCATTCCCTCCTCCACCTCCTCCCTGCCTGACGCCCAAACAATTTCCCTCTTTGTCCGTGGCCGCCTAAGTCATGGCAGAGGAGAGGAAGAAGTTATCCCCTACGGCTTGCCGAAAGGGGTTAGCTTACAAGGATCCGTTCACGGGTCCCTTTCTATAAGTGGGGTTCTTTTCCCGGTCAAAGGTTCCCAGACTGAGATCTCCATAGACCCAACGATTTTGGCAGATCCCCGCTCTCCCAGGAGGAAATAACTCTTTGCACTTCACAATTGGCATGAGTTGAAGGTAAAAAAGAGTTAGTTTGAGGGTGACAAGCAAGGATAAATCAAAGGCCGTCCGACCTATAGGGGGATTAGTGGAGATTCTCAGCAGTTCATCCGAAAGTAGGTCATCTCGTTGTCTACCTGACAGACCCAGAGTGTCAGCACGATAGTAGGGCACACAATCAGAGGATACTGCCACTAGGTCAACCCGAGGTCACACAACTTTGCATGTCTAGGCTAGGGAAGAGTTAGCCAGAGGCATTCTCTAAAGACCCGGAATGGTAATTGGTCTGACCAACGAGGCAGCAAGGGGAGGTTTGCACCCGTTGTGAAGGAGGAAACTTTCCCTCCTCGACGAAATCCGCACCCAGACCGTCTCCTATAGACGTTCCGAATGTTAAACCTTCAGAAGGATTATGGCGTACCTTGGAAACTGATCCAGAGGTTCCGAGCATGGTGATTGTAGATCTGACTAAGGTGGTTAGCAGGACACAAGAGTTGGTGAAGATAATGAAAGCACAAGGTCAAGCTAGGGCGAGGGTTCAAAAAGTTACGGTAGATTTGGAGGCTCTAAAGAAGGAAATATGGGCTTTATGCGAACAAGAAGTGAACCCTTTTCAAAAAGCTGGGCGCAGGTCCACTAAACTTTTCAATGGGCAGAGGTCCACTCCAACAGGGACTGGTCTACTCCAATAGGGACAAGGGTGCATCCAAAGAAACCAATTCACGAAAGTAACAATACCACAGGCAGCCAACCAAGCATTCCTCTCTCACAAAAGAGCCGGGAAACACCTCTTCCGCGAGAAGGGGGAGGGATTACGAAACCTAATAAAAAGGGTTTGGGTGCAGACATTCTTTTTGACATTGTTGCTCCTCTTTGGGGAGTGCCAACTGTTGTTTCGGTGGAGGACGCTTTTTGCAGTGGAAGCCTTGGTGGAGTTAAGAACGGACAAAAGGGTTTACATTCCCTTGAGGGATTCCACTCCTCCTACTTCTCCAACTAGACGATCACCTGCTCTTCAAACTTCTCCTTTGCCTTCCCATTCCCCATCTACCGTAGTTTATGGATCTCTCAACCCACTTGTCTTAAACAACCATTTCGTCCTTGCCTATTCTCCTCCTCAACGGCGTTCTCCTTCTTCTTGTTTAGGAACTCCACCTTTGGAGACACCCAGGAGGCAAACCAGGAGAAAGACGCCTTATCCTACAAGGCCGTAGCAATCTCTCTCTCCGTAAAGGTCCATTTCCCACAGACCTTTGAACAGACCTTGTCTCCACATCCCATTGTTTAACATAGTTCTAATTGAGGAACAATATTCTCTTGGATATAGAGGAGCAAAAAATCCAACACCTCATTTAACACCGATACCATCCTCAGTGGGGGGGGGAATCATAACAGTTACACTCGCCCTTTGTATCGGAAGAGGAAGCGGTTTGGAACTAGAAGGTGTAGATCTAGGAGCAATTCCGCACACTTAGTTTGAAAGGCCCACCAGACCGGCCTTGCTACTATTCACCAATCTTGCAGAGGAAGAGAAAAAGATGGGGGACATTCGGATCTCTACAGGGGGTAATTTCGGGATAGCATTTTCCGATATCGAACTATTGTGGAAATCCTTTACTCAATCTAAAATCATCAGATATTAGGGGTAGGGGCCATTTCGGATGATTTCAAAACTACCCTTTTCCTTATGATGGTCAACAATCTCTTTGGGGGCGCTTTGGCAGACTAGAAGGAGCAAGAACCTCTCTTGATGGCTCCCATCATTAAGATTTCACACCCGGCTCTCGATAGAGCAATCTTACAAGCGAAGGCCGATTTCGCCTCAACTGCAGCCGCCCCTACAATGCCCATCTTCACTGAAGAAATGAAGCTGCAAGCATATGGGGGAGCCTACATCAATAAACAATAAGCTATTCAGGCCGCTAGGGCTCCCACTCAAATTATTGCCAATCCCACGCCTTGCACAACTCTTCTTGACACCTTCAGCCTTCGGTATACTAAATAGAATGAGTCCCCCATCAAGAAATTCACGCATTTTCGAAGCCTGAAAAACGAGACGCCGCAAACCTTTTTTTATAGGCTCTCAAGCCTCTTCCAGAATTCAAAATAGTCAAATATTGACCTTCCACCAATATCAACCAAATATTTTATCGCCTTCCGAAATTCGTTCAGACCTACAAGGCAAACTGCTCTAGATAACTTGATTGCAGGCCAGGCAATCCAGGACATTAATCCCTTGGCTAATGAAATCTCCCTGGTGGCCATCAAACTGTACCACCATTTCGTCCACAACGAAGATTGGGAAAAGGTTGTCACTAGCAAGGCCACAGTTACCTTTGTCATGTTTGCCGGATAAACCTCTTTAAGCCATGAGGAACAAGAGGAAATTTAAGCTTTGCGGAAGCTTAAAGGGAAACAAGAAGCTGATAATGAATCAGAACCAGCCATGGGGGCGGATGACATACTGTTTTTGTATAATTGCCTGAATTGCTAACAGACAGGCCAAGGTTGGAAACTCTGCCCTCGGAAACTCAAACTCGAACTTGTCCTCAAGCAAAAAGAATGGGAGAAAAAAAGAGGTGAAAGGACCCGAAAACAACAGGAGAGGAAACAAAAAGAAGATGGGGAAGAAAGAACTCCGGTTACCAAAGAGAATTACCGCCCAACTCCTCGATTTGAAACCGTCAAGATGTCTCAATCGCAGCTGAGACTGAAAATTTGCCAAAATTCGACAATACTCGAATGTCCAACGAGCTCAGGGGAAAATACACAACCAAAGGTTCCAACTGTTCCTCGTGCGGCTTCACGGGACACCAAGAAGAACAATGTTTCTACAAAAAAAGGGTACCAAAAAAAATGATGCAATTTGCCTTGTTCACTAGAGAAAGGGAAACCGCGGTCAACACTCTCCCTCTTCAGCTCCTCTACCCATAAGGGCGTCGTATTTGGTCGATTCGTGAAACACTAGAGTTACCACCAAACTCGCTAACTCTTACACCGAAAAGGATTATCTAGCAGCGAAGCCAGCAATTAGCTGCCGTAGTAGCAGAATTGGCTGCCCTACGCTTGAAATCCTCTCCTAAACCTACACTTCTGATAGCAACAAAAAAACTCTCCTGATAAAAACATGAGTTATTGCTAAAGCTTGCGGAGCATGAGCAACAGACAAGAGCGGGTGAAGATGATGACGATGTCATGGGCTGAGACTTAGAACCCTCAAAGGTCACCACGCACGAACCTTTCTATCTAGAGCGTGAAATGTGGGTGAAGGAGACTGTCGAAGATAGCTTCATAATACCACCTCAGAGCAGAGAAAGGACAGGCAGAAATCGGCTCAAGGTGACTATAATCAGAAAGTCACGTGGCCACTATCTTTTACTCCCCGGGCAATAATTATGAACCCACAGATAGGCCTCGGGATCAAGCCTACACAACCACCGCTCTCGGCAACAAAGAAACATCCCCTATGCTTCGAAAACTATAAAACGGAAAAAGAAAAAAGGTTGGAAAAAGAAGAAATAAAAAAGGAGAATAGAAGCAACCAAGATTGGTTTGAAAGGTACTTCGCTGAGCACCCGGGAAATAGCACTCCAAAGTCCCCGCCCGCACCGGATTTGGAAGCAAAAAATGAGGAAGCAAAGGAGGGGGAGCAGGAGAAACTAAGGAACTAGATTCCCCCATTTTATTGCCTAATTATCAACCTCCTTCCCCCAAACTAATTGTTATGTTAATAAGGCATCTAATGCCCTACGCCCTCACCCAAGTGAAAACTCTAGCCTCATCCCATAATCTGCCCGAATATATCCTCATCTAGGCACTAGGAGAGGAGATCCACTTGAGACAAGGGAAACTAGCGATGGCAGATCAAGCCAGTTTTGTCTTTTTGTTGGCAGATTCCAAGACCCCTATGATGGATAGGGATTACTAGGTGAGATTTTTTGTTCTCTATTGGACTACAAAATCTAGGAAGCCTCTAGATAGTGTTTAACTAATGCACTTCAAGCCACAACCACTACTGCCAAAGAAGGCAAACTGACAGTTTGACCGTACCCCTATGCAGCCTCAACTCCCCTCAGTCTGTAGCAAAACGAATCACTAAAACCGGCCAACCAGCCGATAACTTATGAGCCGGCAAAAATGCCAACTTCATACAAAGCTCTCTAAGAGAGTGGTTTCTACCTACCAAATTTTCCTAAGTCCTAAACCCCTCTCACAACCCCTATCTACTGAAGTACAAACCAATCACACCACTCTAAAGTACAGTTAGGTACTATAGGCGATATCATTTATGTACAGCCCGTGTACAACAAGGCCAGTGAGTGGTCCCGTGTCTCCATTCCACTTGTCCGTATGTTCCCCGAAATTCTTGCGACCAAATGTTATCCCTCCACGTGACGCCACGTCATGTCACGTCCATAAACGCCAAAGTGACCATTCTGCCATCTCGGTTGTGATATACGCCGTCGTATTAAATCCAACATTAAATGTCGGTTGTCGAAACAAGTGTTCGATTCATTTGTTTCGTGCGAAATGACGTCCGCACTTAAACTTTAACTAGTTTTATGTTCCTATGTTCACATTTTTGTTAATCCGTTTCATGATTATTTACAAGTTTAAATATATATCACAACCCATGTAATTTAACGGACTTTTATGACAAACTGGTTAGAGCTAACGGCTACGCAGTATTCTATTGGTCGGATGTTCGAGTCATGTAGGACTCAACCTTTTGTTGAGAGTGACATAAGTCACTCTTTAGTCCTGCTTGTTGAACTAAGGTAGCCATAGCTCAACCACCCTCTTTATCTTTCAGTGAATAGAGTAAGTATGGTGGTTAGAGAGAGGAGGTGGAGGCAGGCTGCCCGCTCTTTTCTAAATCCTTTAGACCTAAAAAATACTCTAGAAATCTAATAGTTTCATCATTCCCCTTGTTTTATAGTATAATTCTAACTTCAGTTTTAGTCCACATTTTTCTCTGCAATATTTTAATTCGGGAGAGGGTACTCGTTCTGTCATCATATCAGCCACCATTTCCTCATCAGATCTATATACCAGATTCACAATCTTATTCTCAACTTTCTCTCTCACAAAACTCAATCTTATGTCCATATGCTTAGCCTTGAAATGATGTTTTGGATTAGTTGCAATTGCAATGGTAGCTCGATTATCACAAAACACTTCATGCACTCCCTCTTTCATATACCTTAATTCTTGCAACAAGGATTTGACCCACATTAACTCTTTCATTGCAAAATAAGAGGCCATGTACTCAGCCTCCATAGTAGACTAAACAACCACCGTTTGTTGCATACTGCTCCAACAACAAGCATCTTCCCCCACATATGACACATACCCTGAAGTGCATCTTCTTATAAGTGCATCCCTATAACTGGCATCACTCCAAGTAGTGATATTAGTGAGCTCACCTCCCTAATAAAACCATATTTATTTGTTTCCTACTAGATATCTCATGACTCTCTTGGCTGCCTCCTAATCTTTCTTCCTAGGATTGAAAAGACTCCTACTAAGGACTCCTACTGCTACCGCTATGTCTGACCTTGTACAGTTTATAAATTAGGTCATACTTCCTACGACTTATCTATAACGAATAGACTTCATAAACTCTCTCTTCTATAGACTCATCTAATCATCTAAGATTATCATTCATCACTTACTTTCTTCAAGTCTATGGGAGTGGTACAACTGTTTGCGTTTTCACTCTGGAATTTCTCTAGCGTATTACCTATTGCTTATTTTTGAGTAAGTTTAAAATCCTCTTCCCCATATCTCTCTCCATTTGGATCCCCAAAATATATCTTGCCTCCCGTGAATCCTTCATATCAAATCTGCTTCTAAGGTATTTCTTTAACTTATTGATCTTTTCCAAAGATTTACTCAACACAAGGCGATCATCCACATAAATTGCAATAAAAATGACACCATTCTCATCGTCAAACATATAGATAGAATGGTAATAGCTGATCCCGATATATTTCAGACCGGTCAGAAACTCATCTATTTACTTATTCCACTGTCGAGGAGCGTACTTTAGTGTATATAAGAACTGTATGAGCGTGCAGACTTTGCTTTCTTCTCCTTCCTCCACAAATCCCTCTGGTAGAATTATCAAAATTTATTCCTCTAACTCACCATTAAGAAAGGCAGTCGTAATATCCATCTGGTGTATTTCCATGTTTGCCGCTGCTGCGAGAGTGAGGAGAATCATTACTGATGGGAACGGAACAACTGGAGCAAAAGTCTCCTCATAGTCAATCCCCTCCTTTAGGGTGAACCCCTTTGCTACTAATCGTGCCTTATATATCTTAATGGTATTATCTGGGTTTTGTTTTAGTTTACACAACCATTTATGGCCAATCGCTTTTTTGTCCGAAGGAGAGTTTGCTAGTTCCCAAGTATTTGCTTCCATGATAGAGGCCCTCACATCATTTATGGCTCTAATCCATCTATCTTTCTCCAGACTATTTACTGCCTCCAAGTATGATTGAGGCTCATCTAGGTGAGATAGCTTAGTTAACTTGTAAGCGGCCTGTGTTTGCTCAATCCGTTTGCTGCTCTTTCTCCCCCCCTGAAACTCCGAAGCTAAGATGGAGGGAAGTCTTCGATTTCTCCTTACTGTCTCATCAGCTCCCCTATCCATGGTAGCCGGTACCGGTTCCTCCTATTATGTATCTTCAAAGTCAATAGGAATATGTCAGGTTTCCGGTCAATCTCTTGTGTTCTAAATCTCCCCATAATCTGCAATCCATGTTTCACTCATGTCCCTTTCGGGAAGGATGGAGTCCTCCCACCTTGAGACTCAAATCTAATTCTTATCTTCTAGGTATATTTAAAGGGGTCAAATGATTTTCCTTCATCCATGACAACTAGGTGTTTGACCAGAATGATATCTTTCATTGCTAAGTTGTAAACTCAATATCCTTTGACATCCTCATCATATCCTACAAAGTATCCTGGTTTTTTCTTAGCATCTAGTTTCCAAATTTTCTTATCCGTGTTAAGACTGTAAACTTGGCTACCGAATACTTTTAGGTGAGAGATATCTGGTTTCTTTCCCACCCAACTCTCATAAGGTGTCATTCCCTTTACAGGTGAGGTAAGGACTCTTTTATTAATGTAGTTGGCACAGTTTATGGCCTCTGCCCAAAATCTCTTTCCTATTTTCTTGTCAGCTAACATACTACATGCACTATCTCCTAGTGTTCCATTGAACCTCTCAGCTACCCCATTTTGTTTCGGGTTATATGGTACGGTTTAGTGGTGCTGAACTCCCTCATCTCTCCAGTATTCCTTAAACAGGTTAGAGGTATATTCCCCCCCATTATCACTCTTTATTCTTTTAATGGGGGTTCCATACAACTTCTCACTCAAGGCTTTATATTCTTTGAAGTAAGTTGATGTTTTAGAATTTGTTTTTAGGAAGTAGACTCTAGAGAATCTAGACCAGTCATCGGTATTGTCATCATAAACCTTTTTTTTCAAAGAAAAGTTACTTTTGAAGGTCCCCAGATATGTGTGTGGACGAGATCTAGTACTTTCTCACCTCTATTTGTGGCGGCTTTGGGAAAGGGAAGTTTGTGAGCCTTACCTTGAGCACAACCACTACAATCATTCATCATTTTATTATCTCCAAACTGAATTCCTTCTAATACCCTAAGAATTTTCATTTCAATCAACCATTCAAAATGCACATGCCCCAATTGTTTATGGCAAATCTTCAACTTAGGAACACCAACATATTAAGTATTCTTCTTTTCATTACTCAAGTTAAGCCTAAACGTTACTTGGCTACCTTTATTTGCCGTTAAGTAAACTTCATCCCCATACTTAGCTGTAAAGCCTCCCTTTCTAGTGAATGTTGTCCATAGCCATTTTCGGTCATGGATTTTCTCTTAGAAGCACCACGGACTACCCCAAAAACAACCTATTTTGAATCCACTCAGAATTCTTTAGAAATAACAAAATAATCTGAAACTACATAAGAAAAAAATTCTTCTGTCACTTAGTATCCCCAAAAAATTTCATATAAAAATACAAAAGTAAATTATCACATCACCCAGACAAAGTTGCTGAAAAACAGTATGCAATAACTTTGGTAAATTTGATTAACTTCACAAAGAAGTTTCAATCAAAAAAGACAGAAAATAGGTCTAAAAACAAATCAAAATTATTCCAATTCAAATAGGAACACACCTGCAAATTTTCAGATAATTCTGCTAATACACTTGAGAGCAATCCTCAATTGAAATTACCAAAAATGAGCAAAAACAGTTTTTGTCCAAAAAGTTCCAGTGTCCAAAAATGACTAAGTCCTACAAATATACACTAGAGCTTATTATTGACTGTACGGAGGCATACCAGCCGTATGTAACCTATCAAATACCTCTATTTATGTGAATATACCCTATACTTCGTGATAAGTCATAAACAAAAGATTGTCGAGCGTGCCGGAGAAACACGAAAGGAGGGCCCACTGCCCGGAGTAATCGGCATTGGAGTTCTGCAAACAACCCCCCATAATCCGAATGCTTCCCATAATAATGCTTATGCCCACAGCTGCCCACCTTTCTCCCATAAACATGCATGCAAAAAATAGGGATGAGTGCCAGGGAGGGAGAAAAGATATCTCCTCCCCCTCCTTTCCCCACTTGGCCGCGAAAAGGAATGGAATTCTTGGTAATGGAGCCGAGTTCTACATAACAGCAAAATCTAAAAGATTATCCCAAAAGTTACGTGGCGTTCCACAATGTAGACCCCAAAGTGACAGGTGGCAACTGGTCGCATGTAACAGGAATGGTAATCTTTGTAACGCAATAACTTTGTTGTCTTGCCTCCAATAGGCGCAAAATAAAGTGCGTTCCGCTCAGTTTGGAAAATAGAAGGATCTTGTCCGGCACTGTACACTTCTTTTGCCGTATTCCGATGACCGTACAAGGGAGAAAGGGCCTAGAAATCCATGGTGATATGAAGAAGTGCCGGTAAAGCCAACGAGCTTGACAACTGTTGAGCGTGCCGGAGAAACAAGAGAGGAGGGCCCATAGCCCGGAGTAATTGGCATTGGAGTCCATTAAAAAACCCCCCAGAATGCGAATGCCTCCCATAATAATGCCTATGCCAACTGCTGCACACCTTTTTCCCATGAACATGCATGCAAAAAATAGGGATGAGTGCCTGGGGAGGGCGAAAACATATCTCCTCCCCCTCTTTTTCCCACCCGACCGAGAAAAGGGATGGAATTCTTGGTAATGGAGCCGGGTTACGGATTTCCCCCCCTCTTAGTCAACTGTGACAAAGAAATAAGAATAATTACCTGCCCAATTCATAGTTCCCGCAGAACCAAAGTGCAAAAGGTTTAGGACGAGGGTCCCAAGAGCCAGGGAGGCAAGACTGATGCCAACACTGGTCACATCAATCACAAACCACTACAAGATTCCGAGAGAAGGACGAGAGGCAACCGGAGGAACATTAATGTGGATCAGCAAAGTAGGTGAGGTGGAAAGTAGGCTCGTCTTCCAATCCCCGGATGCGATAAGGAGCTACTTTGACCTGATTTTTCCTTGATTTTCCAACCGTTCTTTTCCTTCCAGTGTCAAAAAAGCCTTATTGGAAACCTCAACCACTTTAAAGATCACCATTGGCAGCGAAATGTCCCGAGTGTCCTTTTTTTGTTGTATCCGATACACGAAATCCTAAGGCAAAAACCACTATTGCCGCGAGACAAAATACCCGCTTCGGCATTGCGAATACTAGAGTTGATCTCGGTGCTGAGCTGCTTGTAAATTCCCCATGGCCAGAGGCATTTCTTGGTGAAATTCCTTGGCCCTGTCGGCAATCAGTTTCTCGACCGTGCCCTTGCTGTCCATCTCTGCAAGAACCACTGCTTCGGCGGCAGTGCCGGGTAGGATTGGATGTTGTCCGAACAAGATGAAATATGGACTTTAGGAGTGGAGGGATGCTTGCCGGCTCTTTTGTACCCCATGGCAATCGAAGGCACCTTTCTAACCCATTCTCTTAAGTCCACTTCCATAGTATATATACGTAGTGACCGCTTCACTTTCTATACGCACCTTTCGCCCAAACCCTCCGCTTGTGGGTGGTCTCACTGGTCAGCCGGTGGTTGATGAGGCACAATTCCAACAAGTTGGAGAATTCTCCCGCGAATTTGGATCCTTGGTCGGTCAAAACTTTGATAAGGGCCCCAAAATGAGACAACACTCTCTGCGAGAATGCGTCTGCAATCGCCTTGGACACTTTCCGGGGTAAGACCACCAATTCGATCAACTTGGAAAAATGCTCTATCATTACCAACACAAAGTTGTTCCCTCGTCTGCTAGAGGGAAGTGGACCAAGCAGATCGAGAGACCAAAGATAATTCTTTCACCGGATAGGAAGGGAATGAAGCTGGGCACCTCCCTTTCTGTCAAAAGCTGCTTTGACGCGGTCCTGGAAAGAACAAGTCCGCACAATCAGGTTGACTAGGATCCGTAACGCGTGCCACCAGTATGATCTTGTGACCAGGGAGGTGGTTTGTTTCTGCACGAAATGGCCACATTGTTGGTGGAGGCGAAAAATAAGAGTCTCTATATCGGCCGAGGGAGGAACCACTTTCCTTGTCCCGTCTACCCATTTATGAATAAAAATGCCTCTCTCCCATTCGTATGTCGCCATTTGAGTCTGAACTTGGGAAAACTACACTCCAAACAAATGGGAAAGAGGTAAACCTTGTTGGATAGATTGAAGTGCCTCGGGGTCATTCCAAATATCTTTCCGTTTGGCACCTACCCCTCCACATCTGCAAAGAAAGTTGACCTCCCCCCCCTAGATTGAGGAAGCCAAATAAAGGCAGAGGAAGCTCGAATGAGTCCCAATTTGATTTCGAGATCCTCATCGTGACGGGCCACGGTGGAATCTCTAGTGAAAGGGTTAAAATTTATGCTAAGCCCGTCGGCATTACCGTGGATTTCTTCGGCCTGGTGGATTATGTCGAAATCATGTTCGTGCAGTATTAACACCTATCTGAAGAGCTTGCCAGTTAGCTTGCTATTCTCCATAATCCACTTGAGAGGTTGGTGATCCGTAATTAGAGTAAAATGAACTATGCACAGATGTGGTCTTAAATGTTGGATGGCCCAAACAGCCGCCAGTAATTCTCCGTGGTAGTTGCTATAATTCCCCTCCGTGTGGTAGTTATTTTTATTTGCGTAAGCTACCACATATTCAACCCTGGCATCATCCAGTTGAGCTTAAACAACTCCCAATCCTAACCGTCTCTAATCACTGTAAAGGAGGAAAGACCTATGATGATCAGGCATTTGGAGCACTAGGTGTTGCTTTAGCGAATCCTTCAGAAACTAGAAGAAATCTGTTGCTCCTCCGTCCACTGCCACTCTTAGTCCTTCCGCAACAACAGGTTCAAAGGCTGAGCGTGACTGCTAAATTTTGGGATGAACCTCCGATAGTAGTTAGCCTGGCCTAAAATCATGCGCAGTGCAAAGACTTTCTAAGGAGGGGGAAGGGCATCAAGGGCTGTCACCTTGATCATATGGGGACCCACTGTCCTTGGTGTAACTTCATGTCCTAGGTAAATATTATTCTGCTCCCCAAAAATTCCCTTACCCAGGTGACATTTTAAGCCCGCTGCTTAGAGAGCCGGGAGTACAATCTGTATGTGCTCCAAATTTTCCTCAAAGGTCTTCGAGAAGATTATAACATCGTCGATGTAGCACCTTGCAAAATCAATTCCCTAGAGCGCCTGTCCATGACATGTTGGAATTTGGCTGGTGAATTCTTTAGCCCGAATAGCATGTAGAGCCATTCATACAACCTAGACCTTGCCCAAAATGTTGTCCTTTCTCGGTGCTTTGGCTACATTGAAATCTGGTGGAACCCATTCTTCATGTCCAAGGTGGAATAAATGGTGGCCCTGGCCGGCAAGTCCAAAATATCTTCTGGGGTAGGCATTGGGTATTGGTCAGGTACGATTGCCCTATTAAGCATTTAGTAGTGTTCACACATCCAAATGTCTTCCGTTTTCCCAAATGAGACCTTCTTGGGTGGGAGAACAGTTGGGGACGCAAAACCATGGAGTCCAGTACCTTCCTGCAGCAATCGTACTTCCACCAAGGTTTGTACATTGGTCGTTATGAATTCCTTTTCATTAAAGCTGAGCGGGTAGTGCTTCTGCCAAACAGTAGATTTCTCGTCTATTAAATTGATCCGAAAGGTGGTCCTTTTGTAGATGCCAACGTCGATGTCCGACCAGGAGAACACCTGTTTGTTTTTCTCCAACACGTTGGAGAGCCGGGCCTTTTGCTAGGGGTCCAACTGCTCCCTTAAGGTCCAATCCATCTTCACGGGTTCCACGACCACCCATGCCTCCGAGGGTCTACCCAAGCGGGAGATATCAAATTCCAACCCTACCTATGGGTCTACTTCCCCTCCTCCTGTCAGAATGCTGATGCTAACGACTTCCGCTAAGCTATCCCCTCCCGAGCCTCTGCTCCCCCTCACTGAGGAATCCCTTGATTTGGGTGAAATTCTAGAACTGATTTTTTTTATGATAAAATTAGTCTCTTTGCCTCCCTCCCCCCCTGAAGCTGCAAGTTGGCTTGCACTGCTAACAACTATGGAGCTTGAAGGTAGCTAGCCCTTGACTGAGGAGATTGTAGGCTGGAAAAGGCAAGAGAATGTTTATCACCCAAGTGATTGCATTGAGATCCATGCTCTGTCTGAGTAGGCCATACCTATTGAGGTCTGAAATACCTGGTGTTGCTGTGGTGGCATGTTGGAATCCCATTGCTTGTTCTCATTCTTCCACCGTTGGTGTTGTCCAAATTCCAATTTTGTTGTCTAATATCATTCTTGCTGCTCTTTTCTGATACGCATGGCTGTTGGGGAAGGAAACCAAAGTTGTCACGGCTCGTCGTGGTTCCCATGGTTGATTGCATTTGAAGAACGGAAGAGGATCAGCGTTGGTAACTGCAGTGGCCCTAGAAATTGTTACTGAGTAATATGGGGATCTGCTTTAAGGTTTTGTAAGAGCTGGTTTAGGATTGTCAGATGTATCAGATTGTTCCAGTAAGCCCAAAATCCGTGAGCACTGGATCCTAGTTTCGTTGCATCGAAAACAAGTGAAACCCTTAGAATCTGCTTAATTTGATTCCAGGTATTGGCGACCTGCTTTCTCTTTTAATCTCCTGGGTGAACATTTTCCAAAACATACCCCATTGGTGTGTCTTGGGACTGCTGGAAGCAAGAAGTTAATTCGATCATGTGGAAGAATGTTTGACTTTTACTGTCCTGATGTCTCTCACCTTTCCCTACTAGAGATTATCTTTAACATGGCCATCCTCTTATTACCAGATCTACTCGCTCCAGCATAGCAAAATGGGGTTTTATGATATTGTCTACGTTCTGTGGAAGGCTTGGGTGAGATCTGCAGATGGCGGATATTGGAAGTTGTTGGGGGTAAAATAAGTGGAGCTATTGTAGTCGGTGTTTAGTGATTGCTCCGAATCAGGTGAGATTTCCACAAGAAAATAAGACTCCACATTATATCCCGCTTTCAATACAGCCTCTAGGTCTAAGCTAATTCTAGAGAATAGGGATACTATCCGGAGTCCGAAATCCGGAATTGATAATGACACCACTTGTCGATGAATTTTTTTATTTCCTACTAGAACCTCCGAAGATTTCGACCGAGGCTTTTTCTCCTTGGCAAACACAACTACGAAGGACTAGTGTAGTTCCTACCGAAGTGTTGCTATCTATGTTAATCTGCTCTAGTATCCATTTTCCCACCGCTTGGAAATAGGGAATTGCTATATAACATCTGCAATATCGGTAGCACTAGCGAGCAGCTTAAAACTCCGTGTGCTCCATTGCCCACAGAAATCGCAGATCCAAATGAAACTAATCTAGATAGTACCGACTCCTAACTTTATATAAACCCAAATGACTAACCCCAAGACAGTCACAACCTCAAACAACCCTTTATGTGTGCTCAGTTCCACCACAGAATGCAAAGTTAGAATATGAGATTTTGACACATTCACCCATTTTGACTTTCCCTTAGAAACGTAGCCACCCTGGAAAACAAAAACTTAGACCGACTACAACCTTGTGTAGCTTGGACTCCCTTGAGTCGCCAGCAAAAAGAATCACGTAAAATGGTCAAGTAAATGGATGTGTGTGGTTGCCCAAAATTAGACTTTTTTATTCAAGGTGCTCTCACAAAGAGGCGACTACCTACCCAAAATATTCTAAGTCCTAAAACCCCTCTCTAAGCCTTATAGTACTGAAACATGGTTATATCACAAGATTGTACCGTACAAGAAAGTACACGTGCCAGAGTACTTTTTGTACGGTAGTTGTACGGCATGTCTATAACGATGACAATTGTCACATCCAAATTTGTCATCTTGCGTTGCGGAGATCGTGCAATCCTCCAAGATGTTGCCACGTGTCATCTGATGTCGACGTGTCCAAAAATTGCCGGAATAACCATTTTGTAAAGCCGGCTTAAACTGCAGCCGTTCGATTATATTTCGTACTTTGAATCTCGACCGTTGAAACAAATGTCTTCGATATTTGTTTCGTGCGCCCCGTATTATTACAGTGCGGTACCTTTCCATGTTCATTTAGTTTAGTTTAGTCGTTAAATGGATGATACTCGTTTATCACATTTTATTATTTATTCAATCCATATAGGTGCATCAATCACCTCTACATCTAGCTGATAACGCGGGATACCAATTCTATACGGTCATAGGCTGGATGTTCCAAGATCAACTCCAGGACTCTCCGATTAACTTTTGGTAACACCTAAACATTCTCCCCTCCATCTTGTCTCCTTGGCTACATGGGCAGCTCCCCTCCTACCTGTCTCTTTGTAATTTTGGTAGCCATGGCTATCACAGTCTTCTAGTGACTACGACAAGTATGGATGACTTAGACAGACCATCTACCAAAAAATAAAATAAATTCAGACCTGCAAAATACCTAAATTTTAACACTCCCCTTTTTTTCTAGTCTACTTTTTCTCACAACTCTAATCAAACAAAACATCACAATAATAACAAAGTCTCTCCCCCCTCTTGCTTTTCTTTTTCTTTTTTCTCTCATAAAACTTTAATTGAATACCCATTGTGTTTAAAGAAGTGTATTAAATGAGTTGAAATAAACATTTGATCACACATTTTATTTTGCATGTCACTTTTCAAAAATCGGAGCTCTTGGAGCAAGACTTTTTTCCACCTCGTCCTTTTTTCATCCGAGCAAAATCCAATTTCCCGCTTGCAGTTCAAACAGCCTGCCCCATCCCCAATCTACAACACATACCAAGATGCTAACCCTTTTACAAGCACATCTTCATAAGTGATATCACACCAAGTAGTGATGTCAAATCCACCCTCCCCCAAATTTTCCCAAAAACCACAAAGTCCCCACTACGTTCCTCATAAAAACTACATCTTCTTTAATTTTTATCCATGATACTCACCCCATTTTCTGAATTTTTTTCACTCTCTCCCATGGAATTCTTTCCACTATCACTTTCTAATTTTACTCCCAATAAATATTTCTTCTCCCCTAAACGTTTCATTTAACATTGCCTTTCTCCCCTATCTTGTAAAACCTCCTCTAGATTTAATTCTCCCATTTCCTCGGAATCTGTTGAAGTCTCCCTTTCGACTGGTTTTCAGTTTCCAAAATATCTATAAAATTATCCTCATTATTTTTATTTTTCCCGTTTTCACTTATGGATCCTAGATCTGACTTTCTCATTTGTAAGTCATACACCCTACACTCCTCGACATCCTCAAGTACCTCCTCTCTCTTTACTTTCGTTATACCTCATAAAGCACAATGTTGCTTTTGTGGAATTTCTTTGTCATTTTCTCTCTTCCCTATACTACCGATCAGGAGAAGCTCCAACATTTCTTCATCCTCATTCTCCTCTTCCCCTTCTCCCTCCTCATTCCGTTCCAACTTCTAAGTTTTTCCAAACAAGGGCATTCCTCCATATAATGACTTGGTTCCCTACAAAAGAAGCAAACCCCTTTTTTCAAAGCTCCTCTTTTTTTCCCTTTCCCCCTCTTTCCAACGAAGTTTTGATAAGGTTTACCTTTTTCATTCTTCCTCACATCACGCTTACGCCAGTCACCACCAGCTGTAAATGCATTCAACCTGTCACTTACCCTACAAAGCTCCAAAGTGCTTTCCCTCACAAGAATTATCCCTATGGTAAAAGTGAAAGTCCATGAGGAGCAATCTATTGCCTACATACGACAAATGATGTTTGTATACTCATCTGGGAGTTTTATTAGTAGTGTATTAATCTTCCTCTCCTCAGATTCTACATATCGCCCACTAGCAAGCTCAACATATAACGCAGCAATATCATTGGAAAATTCTATCATACTACCGTCGTTATAAACATAGGCCTCTATTTCGTGTTTTACTAATTGCTGCCTCTGAATCGCTCACTCTTATAAATCTGACTTAATGTTTCCCAAATTTCCGAAGACTTGGTTAGATTCAAAAAAGTGAGAGCTATGGACTTAGATACATTTTCTGAGTATGAGATGTTTTGCTATAGTGTATTTATACTCCCCGATTTTACTATCATTTTCTTCAGTTTTACTTATAACCCCTCTAAGTGGTGCTGTGGCGGAGAGCTTAGCTGCCCTCATAATAGGTGTCCTTTTATCGTTCTCTGCACTTCCCCTTTCTATGGCAATAATTTTCCCTTCTCCTTCCTTTGCATCTGAAATACGGTTGGCTTTGTAGGAAGCCCCTGATGAAACGTCGTAGTGAGTTCCACCAATCCGGGTGGCGGACCCCTCACTTGTCCCGAAACAACTCCCCACAAGTGCTTTTCAAAAAGCAATCCCTCCATCGTTAAATCCCAATAAGTGAAGTGTGTTCCATCGAACATAGGCACCTTAGATGGTGAGCCAATAACCTGAAACTTTGTGTGCATCATTACCCACAGAAATCGCAGATCCAAATGAAACTAATCTAGATAGTACTGACTCCTAACTTGATATAAACCCAAATGACTAACCCCAAGACAGTCACAACCTCAATAAAGTTTCACCCTTGTAAAATAACACTTTCTGTGTGCTCAGTTCCACCACAGAATACAAAGTTAGAATATGAGATTTGGACACATTCACCCATTTTGACTTTCCTTTAGAAATGTAGCCACCCTGGCAGACAAAAACTTTGACCAACTACAACCCTGTGTAGCTTCGACTCCCTTGAGTCGCTAGCAAAAATAATCACTAAAAATGGTCAAGTAAATTGATGTGTATGGTTGCCCAAAATTAGACCTTTTTATTGAAGGTGCTCTCACAAAGAGGCGACTACCTACCAATAATATTCTAAGTCCTAAAACCCATCTCTAAGCCCCATAGTACTAAAACATGGTCTAATCACAAGGCTGTATTGTGAATTTCTATGGGCTCCATAGCCCACAGAATTCGCAGATCCAAAAGAAGCTAATCTAGATAGTGCTGACTCCAAGTTGATATAAACCCAAATAAATGATCCCTTGACAATAAGAACCCCAATACACCTTCACCCCTGTGAAGAGAAGACCTTCTGTGTGATCAATTCCACCACAGAATGCAAAGCTTGAATAAGTGTTTTGGACAATATTCCCCACTTTGACTTTCCAACTGATTAAGTGCCATCCTGGCACGCAAAGACTCTAACCGACTACACCCCTGTGTAGCTTGGACTCCCCTGAGTCCGCAGCAAAAAGAATCACTGAATTTGCTCACCCGAGCATTAAGTTATGGCTAGTCAAAGATGACCTTTATAGTTACAAGCTCTCTTAGAGAGAGGTACCGAAATATCACTAAGTCGTAGTCTTTCTACTCATGACTACCTACTACTAAACCCTAGTCCAATAGGAACACTATATAGTACAAGAAGGTACAATGGGCGATGTACTTATTGACAAGGTCTACAAGGTGACACCTGTCAAATTGGAAGCCATGGTTCCTTCTCCCATCTTCTCCGGTATCAAATAATGTGGCGCCACGTGGCACCGCGTGACGCTATCTCCATATGCCGCCAAAAGCTCACTTCGCGTGGCGGCTATAATGCCGACCATCTGATCAAAACATATTTTACACGGTTCAGATTCGCGTACATGCAGGAATTTCTCCTTTTGGTTAGTTTGCTGTTAATTACCTGTTGCGTTAATGTTTATGTATTTATGAAACTCGTCACGTTTATTATTTCGATAACGCCTTATTGGTTAAGGCCTACGTATACAAATATAACCCCAAACCATGGTTCAAATTTGGTTTAGAGCAGTTTTTGTTTATTGTAAGTTTGTTAGAACTCTCTTCTTGTCCATGTATAAATACCTATTGTACCCTACATATGGCATCGTTTACTCTAAGCTATAGGCTAAAGCTTACGTCTATAGTAGGATGTAGGTACCAGGATCAAATCCTGGAACCGTGATAACCATTTTGGTACAAACTACGAATTAGTCTATCCTCTTTAGACAGCCATGGCTCTAGTTCTCTCTCTGGTCTTCAGTGACAGCAACAAGTATGGGGACCAGAGGGAGTTGAGCGAAAAGTTGGTTGCCTTTGCTGACTTACTCTATTTATTTTTCCAATACAGACCTAGAAAATACATGAATTTCAACACTCCCCTTATTTTCTAGTCTACTTTCTTTTCAACTCCCACTAAAAATATATATATAATATATATATTTTTTTTCCTTCTTTTCTTTTTCTTCTTTGTTTTCTCCTCATAAAACTTTAAGTGATTACTCTCGTATTTTAAAAGGTCCATAAGATGAGCTGAAATAAACATTCCATCTTGCTTATCACATATTTTATTAAGAATACAATTTTCTATAAATCCAAGCAAAGATTTTATCCCTCTCATCTTTTTTCCATCCACACAGAATCCGATTTCCCTCTTGCAATTCAAAAATCCAGCCCCATCTCCAATATGCAACACACACTAAGATGCTAACCCTTTTACTGGCACACCTTCATAAATGCCACCCCTCCTATTAGTGATGTCAAATCCATTACCCCCCAAATTTTCCCAAAAAACAAGTGTCCCCACTAAGTTCCTAATAAGATCTACGTCCTCGGTACTCATATTTTTATCCATGATACTCACCCCATTTTCTGAACTTTCCTCACTCTCTCCCATGGAATTCTTTCCGCTGTCACTTTCTATTTTTATCCCCAATAAATATTTCTCCTCCCCTAAACCTTTCATTAAATATTCCTCTACTCCCCTATCTTTTAAATCCCCCTCTAGATTTACTTCTCCCTTTTCCTCGGAATCCATTGAAGTATCTCTTTTCGACCAGTTTTCTGTTTCCAAAATATCTATAAAATTATCCTCATTCTATTTATCTTTCTCTTTTTGAATAAAAGATTCTAGATCTAACTTTCTATACTCCTTGACATCCACATCATGTCTAACTCCTTTAAGTACCTCCCTTCCATTTACTTCCCTTATACCTCCAAAAGCACATCGTTGCTTTCGTGTAATTTCCGCGTACTTCTCTCTCTTCTCCATTCTACCAATGTGAAGAAGCTCCAATATTTCTTCATCTTCTTTCTCCTCTTCCCCTTCTTCCTCCTCTTTAACATTCCAACTTCTAAGTTCTTCCAAACAAGGGACACTCCTCTATATAGTGACCCGGTTCTCTACAAAAGAAGCAAACACCCTTTTTCAAAGCTCCCCTTTCTTTTCCTCTCCCTCTCTTTCCACCAAAGTTCCGATAAGGTTTACCTTCGTCTTTCTTCCTCTCATCACGCTTCTGCTCGTCACTGCCGTTCCTCTCATCACGCTTCCGCGAATCACCACCAGCTCTAAAGGCAGTTATCCTCTCACTTCCCCTACAAAGCTCTAAAGTGCTTTCCCTCATAAGAATTATCCCCATGGTAAAGCTCCAAGTCCACGAGGAGCCATCCATTGCCAACATACGATTAATGATATTTTCGTACTCATTTGGGAGTTTCATGAGTAGTGTATTGATCTTTCTCTCCTCAGATTCTACGTACCCTGCACTAGCAAGCTCAACATATAACGCAACAATATCATTGCAAAACTCTATCATGTTACCGCCTTTATAAACATAGGCCTCTATTTCCTTTTTTACTAACTGCTGCCTCTGAATAGTCTCACTCTTATAAATCTGCCTTAGTGTTTCCCATATTTCCAAAGACTTGGTAAAACTTAAAAGAGTGATAGCTATGGACTTAGACACATATCTAAGTATAAGATGTTTTGCTATAGTGTTTTTATACTCCCAAATTTTATCATCATTTTCTCTAGTTTTACTTATAACCCCTCTAAGTGAAGATGTGGCAGAGAGCATAGCTCCCCTCACCATAAGTGTCCCGTTATCCTTCTCCCCTATTTCCCCATCAACGGAAAGGTTTTTCCCTTCACCTTTTGATTCATCTGAACTCCGGCAGATATTCTGGGCAGCCTCAAATGACTCTCCCTAGTAACCTCCTCCAAAGCCAGGTGGTGGACATCTCACTTGTCCCGAAACAATTCCCCATAAGTGCTTCTCGAAAAGCAATCCCTCCATAATAAACGCCCAATAAGTGAAGTCTGTTCCATCGAACATAGGCATATTAGATGGTGGGCCCATAACCTGAAATTCTATGGGCTCCATTACCCACAGAATTCGCAGATCCAAAAGAAAGAAATCTAGATAGTGCCGACTCCAAGTTGATATAAACCCAAATAAATGATCCCTTGACAATGAGAACCTGAATACACCTTCACCCCTGTGAAGAGAAGACCTTCTGTGTGAGCAGTTCCACCACAGAATGCAAAGCTTAAATATGTGTTTTGGACAAAATTCCCCACTTTGACTTTCCCACTGAATAAGTGCCATCCTGGCACGCAAAGACTCTGACCAACTACTCCCTTGTCTTGCTTGGACTCCCCTGAGTCCGCTGCAAAAAGAATCACTGAATTTGCTCACGCGAGCATTAAGTTATGGCTGGTCAAAGATGACCTTTATAGTTACAAGCTCTCTTTGAGAGAGGAACCGAAATATCACTAAGTCGTAGTCTGCCTACTCATGACTACCTACTACTAAACCCTAGTCCAATAGGAACACTATATAGTAGAAGAAGGTACAATGGGCGATGTACTTATTGTACGACCATTGTACAACAAGGTCTACAAGGTGACACCTGTCAAATTGGAAGCCATGGTTCCTCCTCCCATCTTCTCCGGTATCAAATAATGTGGCGCCACGTGGCACCGCGTGACGCTATCTCCATATGCCGCCAAAAGCTCACTTTGCGTGGCGGCTATAATGCCGACCATCTGATCAAAACATATTTTACACGGTTCAGATTCGCGTACATGCAGGAATTTCTCCTTTTGGTTAGTTTGCTGTTAATTACCTGTTGCGTTAATGTTTATGTATTTATGAAACTCGTCACGTTTATTATTTCGATAACGCTTTATTGGTTAAGGCTTACGTATACAAATATAACCCCAAACCATGGTTCAAATTTGGTTTAGAGCAATTTTTGGTTATTTGTTAGTTTGTTAGAACTCTCTTATTGTCCATGTATAAATACCTATTGTACCCTACATATGCCATCGTTTACTCTAAGCTATAGGCTAAAGCTAACGTCTGTAGTAGGATGTAGGTACCAGGATCAAATCCTGGAACCGTGATAACCATTTTGGTACAAACTACGAATTAGTCTATCCTCTTTAGACAGCCATGGCTCTAGCTCTTTCTCTGGTCTTCAGTGAGTGCAACAAGTATGGGGACCGGAGAGAGTTGAGGGAGAAGTAGGTTGCCTTTGTTGACTTAATCTATTTATTTTTCCAATAGAGACCTAGAAAATACATGAATTTCAACATATTGTACAAGAAAGTACAGGTGCCGGAGTGTTTTCTGCACGGTACTTGTATGACATGTCTATAACGGTGAGAATTGTCACAGCCGGATTTGTCATCTTACGTTCCAGAGATGGCGCAATCCTCCAGGATGTTGTCACTTGTCATACGGTGTTGGCGTGGCCAAAAACTGCTAGAATTACCATTCCGTACAGCCGGCTTAAACGGGAGCCGTTCAATTATATTTCGTACTTTCAATCTCGACTGTCGAAACAAATGTCTTCGATATTTTTTTCTTGTGCCCTGTATTATTACAGTGCGATACCTTTCAATGTTCATTTAGTTTAGTTTCGCCGTTTAATGGATGATACCGGTTTATCAGTTTTTATTATTTATTGAATTCATAAGGTGCATCAATCACTTGTACATCTAACGGATAAGGCGGGATACCAATTTTGTACAGTCGTAGGCTTGATGTTCCAGGATCAATTCCTAGACTCTCCGGTTAAATTTTGGTAATGCTTAGACATACTCGCCTCCATCTTATCTCCTTGGCTACTTATGGAGCTCCCCCCTACCTGTCTCTTTTGTAATTTAGGTAGCCATGGCTATCTCGTCTTCCAGTGATTACGACAAGTATGGATGACTTAGAGAGACTATTTGACAAAACAATAAAATAAATTCTGACCTAGAAAATACCAAAATTTTGATACAACTCTGTTGGAGTGTGGGTGGCATAAACAGGATAACACCCGGCTACGGGTGCTTTGATTTTCCCCATTTTCCATAAATCTAGGGGTACCACCACTTTGAGCCTTTCTGAATCCTCACGATCTCGAACAATAAACTGCTCTTTCCACACACTTAATCCCATATTCAACCTTGTCCAGGTGGCCATCCCTGGCAAAATTTCAAACTGCTTACCTTCCACCACCAAGAAGGGAAGTTCAATTAGGACCTTCTAACCCGCATCATCAAAGAACTCGATTAACATGGCCTTGATAATTCTGTGGACCGGCTAACTCCCATTGGAAAAAGTGCTTAAACAGATGTTATTGGGGCAGATTTCCGGTCGGAGTTCCTCAAGTATTTGATGTAGAGGCGAAGTGGTAATTAGATTTTGGGAGTGCTACTATAGCGACCACTGCATCATGATATCCGCTGTATGTGTTGTATTTGAAGTTTCCCGTCCGGTTGAAGAATAACCCCACAAATAACGTTTTATAATCCCTATCCATCATAAGGGTTTTTAGGTTTGCTGACTAGACATATCTGTCCTGATGTGCCTTGTCTCATTTCTCCCCTCCCGAGTGAATCTCTTTTTCGAGGGCCTAGATGAGAATTTTTTCTGACAAGTTATGGGAAGAGGCCAGCGTTTTCACGTGAGTGAGGGCGTAGAGCATTAGATGCCTAACTAACAGCATTGCTGGATTGGAGGAAGGAGGTTGAGTTTTTCTGCGACAAAATGGGGGAATATGCTGGTTCCTCGTGTTTTTCCTTCTCCCCCCCCCGCTGCTTCCTCACTCTCATGGTCAGATTAAAACTCTAGGGGCGTTTGTGGTGTGTTATCTTTCGAACGTTCCGCCAAATATTTTTCGAAACAGGCTTGATTTTTCCGTTTTTCCTCCTCCTTGGCCTGTTTTTACATCTCCCTCATTTTAGTTGTCTTGTAATTCTCGAATCCGGGATGCAATTTCTTCACGGCCAGGGGAGGCGAGTTTGTAAGTTTGACATTGAGTCCTATCTTGTCATTCAGAATGACTGCTCTGAGGGTGAAAGACAGAGGTCCCGTGGTCTTTGTGTTGTGGTCTCCTTGAGCCAATCTTTGCTTGTCTCTTCTCTGCGCTGATGTCGAGTTACGAAGCTGCTTGCGACTGTCTCCCACGCCGACGTTCTAGGCTCCAAAAAGGGAGGTTTGTGGATGATGCTCTTTAGGAGGTTCCTTATCCCAGCCCATCACATCGTCATCGTATTCGCCTGCAGCGGTTTCCTATTCTAGCTCCACAAGCTTTTGTAGTAACTCTTGTTTTTCTCCGGTGGAGTTTGAGAGCAGCCGTCAGAGCAAGAGTCTTGGAGAGAGATCACAATTTGGAGGCTGCTAATTTTGCAGCCATTGCGGCAAGTTGCTGGCTTTGCTGTTGAATTATAATCTACGAGGTGAGTCTTATTTGACATGTTGGCTGTCGTTCAGGTTCTTCAGTGGTGCGCCGTCCCCCAAGTGTAAAGAAGTTGGAGAAAGAGAGGGTTTACGACAATTTCACCTTCGCCGATAAATAGTGCATATTGCATCATCTCCTTCAGGACCCCATTCTTTTAGAAACACTGCCCTTCTTTATGATTAATGATACCGTAAGCCTCACACTAGGAGTCCTCGTTGGTGTATTTGCCCCTCAATTCATAGGAGTTTTTGGCGTCATTGAATTTTGGAAGTTTGATTTGTCACAACTCGGCTTGTGACATTTTTGCTGTCTTGGACTAGGGAGTCGGACAGTAATTGTCTTTATTCACCGCGGTCTTGTCTTCCAATCCTCCTTATTTCCTTTCTAATTGCTTCTTGGTCCTTTCAGCTCTCTCCTTTTCCCATTCCTTTTGCTTGAGAGCTAATTGTGGTTTAAGCTTCAGGGGGCAACGCTTCCATCCATGACCTATTTGTTGACATTTCAAACACTTGTACAACAAGACGCGGTCATGAGCCCCCATGGCGGGTTCGGATTTGCTATCCACAATGTGTTTCCCCTTAAGCTTTGGCAAAGCTAAGAGTTGAAACTCTGAGACCTCCATAGGTCCTCAGAGTGGACAGCTTCCAAGAAGCCTCTAGGATAATCCTGACCCCTTTGTGTTTAAGCAAAAATAACTGCCACCCTGGCAGACAAAAACTCTGACCAACTTCACCCCTGTGAAGACAAGACTCCCCTGAGTCGATAGCAAAAAGAATCTCTGAATTTGCTCCCCTGAGCAGTAAGTTATGGAGGGTCAAAGTTGACCTTTTGTACAGAAGCTCTCTGGGAGAGAGGGTCCTATCTTCTAATTTTTCTAAGTCTTATCTCTCTCACAGACTCTATCTACTGATGTACGGAACCAATCAGAATTGAGTTCCGTACGCAAAAGTACAGCTGCCGGTGTACTTTATGTACGGATTTTGTACGACATGGCCAAAATGTCGACACATGTCAAATCCGGATTCGGTGTCATAATCTCCGGAGTTTCCACAATCCAACGGAATTTTGCCACGCGTCATCCGATGTGGCGATGGCCACAAACCGCCGAAATCTTCCTCCGCGATCTCGGTGCTAATCCCGGCCGTCCGATTAAATTCGGCTTTAATCGTAGCCGTAATAAATACATGCGCGGTATTTGTTTCATTTGCGAAACAAATGCGCGGTACTGATTTATGTCCGTACCGTAAGTTGTACATTACATATTACTGGATCTATGTATCCCGTAATTAATTCTAGTTAAATGGTTTATCGGTTGTATACATATATAAATAATTATCAAACTATATGCTAGGTAACAGTACCGCTAGATGAAACGGCTAAGGCTACCGGCTACTTCCTATCTGCCGGCCGGCAGGTTCAAGGATCAAATCCTGCCGCCGGCATATACATTTTAATTAAATATATAAACCCTAATATAAAATTCCCGTAAACCTCAGGATAGCCAAGGTAGCCATGGCTCTAGCTTCCTCTCCAATTTCTCAGTGACTGCGACAAGTTTGAGAGTTGGAGAGAGAAGTTAGAGATAGACTGCCTCGACTTCTATATTTCTTTTCAGACCTAGAAAATACTAATAAAACCATTAGTTTCTACACTCCCCTTATTTTCTAGTCAATCTTTAATTTCAGACCACACTTCTCCCTGCAAAAAATTAGTTTAGGGGAAGGCACAGGTTTGGTCATCATATCTGCTATCATCTCACTATCTGGTCTGTACTCTAAACTGATTATTTTGTTTTCTACTTTCTCTCTAACAAAGCTGAGTCTGATGTCCATGTGTTTGGCTTTAAAATGGTGTTTAGGATTGGCAGAAATAGCGATTGCTGCCTGATTATCACAAAATATTTTCTGCACTCCACTCTTAAGGTGACCAAGCTCACCAAGCAAAGACTTGACCCACATCAATTCTTTTACAGCAGAGCAAGAGGCCATATACTCAGCCTCCATGGTGGACTGAGCAATAACCTTTTGCTGTTTGCTACTCCAACAGCAAGCCCCATCACCCACATATAATACATATCCAGAAGTACATCTCCTCATCGGAGCATCACCATAACTGGCATCACTCCAAGTAGTGATGTTAGTATTCTCCCCACCCAAATGCAACCATAGATCTCTAGTTCCTACCAAGTATCTAAGGACTCTCTTAGCTGCCTCCCAATCCTTCTTAGTGGGAGCATTTAGACTTCTACTCAGCACTCCTACAGCTGCAGCTAAATCCGGCCGGGTACAATTCATAAAATAGATTAGACTTCCCACTACTTGCCTGTAAGGAATAGTCTGCATGAACTTCTGTTCTTCAGGAGATAATTCCTCGTCTAAGACTATGACTCCTTCTTCCTCACTCCCCTCACTTCCCTTCTTCAATTCCATTGGAGTTGTGCAACTATTAGCTTTATCCATTTGAAATTTTTCAAGCATGTTTCCTATTGCTTCCTTTTGAGTCAATCTTATAATTTTCCTTTTTCGGTCTCTCTCTACTTGAATTCCCAAAATATATTTTGCTTCCCCCATATCCTTCATTTCAAATCTCCCCTTAAGATCGGTTTTCAGTTTATTAATTTTTTCCATTGATTTACTTAAAACAAGCAAATCATCAACATAAATTGCAATAAATATAAAACCTTCCTCATCTTCGAAAACATAGATTGAGTGATCTGAGCTGATCCGAATATATCCTAGACCGGTAAGAAACTCATCAAGCTTCTTATTCCACTGTCGGGGCGCCTGTTTCAAACCATAAAGAGATTTAATCAGCCGGCATACCTTACTCTCCTCTCCTTCTTCCACAAACCCTTCGGGTTGTCGCATGAAGATCTCCTCTTCTAATTCTCCATGCAAAAAGGCTGTTTTGATGTCCATCTGGTGCACTTCCATGTCTTCCGCCGCTGCTAAACTGAGAAGTATGCGGACGGAGGGAAATCTGACCACCGGGGCAAAGGTTTCCTCGTAGTCAATTCCTTCCTTTTGTGTAAATCCCTTTGCCACTAATCTGGCCTTGTAGCGCTCGATTGTGTTATCTGGGTTCAGTTTCAGTTTGAAAACCCACTTACAACCGATTGGTTTTCGGTTAGGTGGACAGTCCACCAGCTCCCAAGTATCGGCTGCCATGATTGAAGCCATCTCCTCATTGATGGCTGTCTTCCACCGGTTTCTTTCTGGACAAGTCATCGCCTCTCGATAAGTTTGAGGTTCATCTTGATGAGATAGTTTAGTTACCTTGTTATTAACCTGTTTTTCTTGCAGTCTTTTGCTACTTCTCCTCCCTCCCTCAAAATCTGAGGCCGGAATAGATGGTTCTCGTGGATTCTTTCGAACAAACTCGGCTTCTCCCCTATCCCTTGATTCCGAATCAATTTCCACCACGTCTTCCGCTTCGAGTAGAGTCGTCACTGGAGTTTCCACAGCCGAGTCCTTTTCGGTCTGATTTGTTCCTGCAAGAATGTCATCGTCTCTAAAACCTGGATAGTTAGGAAGCTCAAAGTCACCAGAATTTTCTGACTCAAATTTGATTTTTACTGACTTTGTATATTTGAAGGGATCCACAGACTTTCCTTCATCCATAACTACTAGATGCTTTACTAAGATTATATCTTCTCTTTTTAGATCATAAACTCTATATCCTTTAACATCCTCATCATATCCTAATAAGTATCCCGGTTTTCCTTTAGGATCTAGCTTCCAATTGGACCGATCAGTATCTAGACTGAATACTTGACTGCCGAAAACCTTTAAATGAGATAAGTCTGGTTTCCGGCCTGTCCATCTCTCATAAGGTGTTTGATCTTTTATAGCTGAAGTAAGAACTCTATTTTTGAGGTAATTAGCACAGTTCATTGCTTCTGCCCAAAACCTTTTTCCTATCTTCTTATCCGACAACATACTTCTAGCACTATCACTTAGTGTTCTATTTAACCTTTCAGCTACCCCATTCTGTTCAGGATTTTCTGGCACTGTCTTTTGGTGTTGAACCCCATCTTCCCTCAAAAAATCCTCAAACTGGTTAGAAGTATACTCTCCACCATTGTCACTCCTTACTCTCTTGATTGGAGTTTCATGGAGTTTTTCGCTCCATGCTTTATATTGTCTAAAACAGTCCTCAGCTTCTGACTTGTTTTTCAAAAAATATACTCGGGAATACCGAGACCAATCATCAGTTATAGTCATCATAAATCTCTTCCCCCCCGGTGAGGGCACTCTAGCCGGTCCCCAAATATCTGTGTGTACTAGATCTAGAAGTTTTTCTCCCTTGTAGGTGGCTGTTTTTGGAAAGGGTAATCTGTGTGCTTTACCTTGAGCACACCCACTACAATCACTTATATCATCACTCTCACTGAACTGAATCCCTTCCACCACTCCCATCTTTTTCATCTCTCTTAACTTATCTAGATTCACATGCCCAAGCCTCTTATGCCACATCATAATATCATGAACACCAGCATAATAAAGTTTCTTCGTTTCATTACTTAAGATCAGCCTAAACATCCCATGGCTACCTTTCTCAGCAATGAAATAGACATCCTCCTCAAAACTAGCAGTAAAGACTCCTTCCCTAGTGCTAGTGAAAAAACCCTTATCATCTAATACTGTGTAGAGATAAGGTTTTTGTTCAGCTCCGGAATAAACAATACATCGGAGAATGTTAATATGGATGTCTTTCCTTCAACTAACACTTTCAGATCTACCGATCCTACAAGAGTAGTGGTGACTATCCTCCCATCCCCGTACTCTATTTCTACGGTGGGAATCTTTCTTATCTTAGTGAACAGGTGTCTATCCTTACACATGTGCATTGAGGCACCTGAATCTATAATCCAGCTTGCTTCACCTTTCAATCCACCGTAAGCACATTTCTGCCTTCGTGGAATTTCAACCTCAGTTTTCGCCTCCAACTCCTCATCCAAAAGGAGCTCATCGTTCTCGTCCTCGGATTCCGCCTCAAGTACCTGTGTGACAAGGGCCTTTTTCTTTCCTCTCGGGGTACCACCGGTCTGCCCCTCCTTTAACCGAAGCTCGGTTAGCTTGGTGCACTCTGCCATATAGTGCCCAGGTTTCTTACAAAAATGACATAAACCTTTGGGAGCCCTTGGTTCGAACTCGTCAACCTGTTTTTCCCGCTCCCTACCCCCATAGTTTCTGACTGGTTTCCGGGAATCCTTGTTCCTCCAATCGGTCGCTGTTGCCAAGGCTTGGCCACTCTTTCCTCCCCTTCGGATCTCAATCGTATTCTCTCGAACGAGAATCATCCCTACCACTGAGTTCCATATCCACCTTGAGTCCGGCAAGTCCTGCACACGGTTGACTATGTTCTCGAACTCATCAGGTAACTTCATTAGTAAACAGTTAACTTTTTCTTTTTCACTAAAAACTTTACCCGCACTCTCTAGCTCCATGAAGAGTGTAGCAAGCTCATTGCAAAAATCCAACATATTTCCCCCTTTGTATACATACTCCTTAACTTTCTGATCAGCCAACTGTTGTTGCTGAATCGTACCACTTCGGTACATCTCTATGAGAGCCATCCAAAGATCGGATGCCCTCTCTACCTGCAAATGAGGACATGCAAGTCCTTGAGTGAGATGGCGTAGGATGAAGTGCTTTGCCGCCATATTGTTGAAGTCCCAGGTTTCAGTATCATTCTCCTCGTTCCTCGGAATAGGTGACATGAATGCTAAACCAGTTGCTATTGGTGTGGTCGCCTCCTTCTCCTTTCCTTTGTCCACCACCTCTCCTTCCTTTGTTTCCTCCGTTGAAGGTGAATCCTCTTTCCTGGTGAATCTGCTTCCTTTAAACCCTGGAGGAATTCCAAGACTTGATGGACGCCCCAATCGTCCACTCACTATCCCCCAAAACCTTTTTTCGCATAGAGCTCCTATCATCATACTTTCCCAGTATATGAAGCCAGTTCCATTAAATATTGGCACCCTAGAGGGTGGGCCCATAACCTGAAACTCTGAGACCTCCATAGGTCCTCAGAGTGGACAGCTTCCAAGAAGCCTCTAGGATAATCCTGACCCCTTTGTGTTTAAGCAAAAATAACTGCCACCCTGGCAGACAAAAACTCTGACCAACTTCACCCCTGTGAAGACAAGACTCCCCTGAGTCGATAGCAAAAAGAATCTCTGAATTTGCTCCCCTGAGCAGTAAGTTATGGAGGGTCAAAGTTGACCTTTTGTACAGAAGCTCTCTGGGAGAGAGGGTCCTATCTTCTAATTTTTCTAAGTCCTATCTCTCTCACAGACTCTATCTACTGATGTACGGAACCAATCAGAATTGAGTTCCGTACGCAAAAGTACAGCTGCCGGTGTACTTTATGTACGGATTTTGTACGACATGGCCAAAATGTCGACACATGTCAAATCCGGATTCGGTGTCATAATCTCCGGAGTTTCCACAATCCAACGGAATTTTGCCACGCGTCATCCGATGTGGCGATGGCCACAAACCGCCGAAATCTTCCTCCGCGATCTCGGTGCTAATCCCGGCCGTCCGATTAAATTCGGCTTTAATCGTAGCCGTAATAAATACATGCGCGGTATTTGTTTCATTTACGAAACAAATGCGCGGTACTGATTTATGTCCGTACCGTAAGTTGTACATTACATATTACTGGATCTATGTATCCCGTAATTAATTCTAGTTAAATGGTTTATCGGTTGTATACATATATAAATAATTATCAAACTATATGCTAGGTAACAGTACCGCTAGATGAAACGGCTAAGGCTACCGGCTACTTCCTATCTGCCGGCCGGCAGGTTCAAGGATCAAATCCTGCCGCCGGCATATACATTTTAATTAAATATATAAACCCTAATATAAAATTCCCGTAAACCTCAGGATAGCCAAGGTAGCCATGGCTCTAGCTTCCTCTCCAATTTCTCAGTGACTGCGACAAGTTTGAGAGTTGGAGAGAGAAGTTAGAGATAGACTGCCTCGACTTCTATATTTCTTTTCAGACCTAGAAAATACTAATAAAACCATTAGTTTCTACAAGAGTTCTATCGACTCCTCATTGGCTGGAGGCATATCTTCGGCAAATCCTGCAAAGTTTCCCTAGGTTTTGCCGGTTACCGCCTTCTCTTGGGCCTCTATATGAACGAAGTGGTCTTAAAGCTTCATTGCGGCCAGCAAGATTTCTTTATCGGATGGGTTGATGGCCTCGATGGCCTGTCCGGCAATCGAATTATCCAGGGCAGTCTTCCACGTGGATCCGAACGCGTTTTTGACCCCGATGAAGTATTTGGTTGCCATAGCTGGGAGATCAATGGTTGATAGTTTGGTCTTTTGACAAAGGCTCGACAATCCGTTGTAAAGAGTCTGGGGAGTTTCACTCTTTTAGCAACAAAATTCCGTAAATTCCTTAATAGCCGATTCATTCATTCTAGTGTAAAGGAGCCTCTAGGTGTTCAAAAGAGTTGTACAGGGTGTAGGATCTGCAACCATCAGGTGGCTACTTCGTCGTCGTGAATTGCTTGAAGCTCGTTGACATATGCTTGACCTTGTGCCCGCAGTTTCATGTCATCTGTGACGGCGGCTATGACAAGAGCGGCAGTAGTTGTAGCCAATTTTGCTTTTGCTTTTATACTGCCTCATCAAGGATAGGGTTTGAATTTTGATGCTGGGAAATTTCAAGAGAGGTTGTGGTTTTTTGTAATCTACTAAAGCGCAACCAGCAAGATGATTGACCATCATTGGGAAAGGAGTAGTTTTGAAGTCATGTGGAATTGCTCCCCCCCTATACTTGTTTATTTCGAATTGTGTGAAAGATTTCAATAACAATTTGAAATCAGAGAATACGATCCACGAACTGTCCCCTGTAAAAATCCTTACGTCACCCATTTTCTCTTCCTCAGCGAGTTTGGTGAACTGGGGCGAGGAAGGCTTGATGGGATTGACAAATCCAATCGGTGAAATGACCCTTGTATATGTGCCTTTTGGCTCGAGGCCGCCTCCTCCTCCGACGAAAGGAGCTGCCAGTGAGTGGTGGGCCCAGTCTTAGCTAAAAAAGTTCCCGCAACTGGATATCTAGCAAAAAACCTATATTTCCAACTGGTTTGCCTCTGGGAAAAGATAAAACTATCAGTTTGGGAAAAGATGTCCCAATGTCTGCTCCTCTATACCCATGAGAGGCTCGTTCCTCATTCAGAACTTCCTACGCCGAAGGGATGTGAAGACCAGGTTTGATCACAAGAGGTCCTTAAGAGATTGGTGGTGACGGGGACGAAGATGACTGAGGGCTTTTAATAAAAGGTGTCTGTCCCCTTGTTCGCTGTCTAGAGGTCTTTGGTGAAGGAGTTATTGCGTTGGAAGATGGGGAACGCTCGTGAGGAGGTGAGTAGGCAAAGACATTGTATTTGTAGGGTAAAACCGGTGGGCCACGAGACCCACGGACCCTTATAGCAAGAGAATGGATGGCTAAGGATATGAGGCCTGAGGTGGTGATGGAAGAGGAGTGGAAGAAGAGGGAACATCATGAGTTAGATGCGGAGGTGATGGAGGAGAGGAGGGCGATCTTAATGAATACCCTCTCGTCCGGTCGCAATTCCACCAACGCTTGAGCTACGGATGAGGTCTCTTATGAGACCAAGGTGGGCGCGCCCGGGGGAGAAGCAGCAAGGTCAGGCTTGTAATCGGCACCCAAGCCCTTCCCATGATGTAATGTGGTTTCCCCCCCTTCCCGCTGAAGAGGAGTATTCCTGTTAGTCTCCGAAGGAGACATCCCCAATGGCTGCCTCAAGATAGAAACGGTTTCCTAAACGTGTGCTTCAAGGTGTGTCCCAGTCCCACGAGTAGAAGTTGTTGTCCGCTAAGAAGCCCACTAGACCTCCGCCGTGCTTCTCTAATAAGGTTTAGTTCGTGTTCACATGACTTTCTACTCTCTGCCTCCAATGCTTCCCAGTCTATAATGGAGGGTCTTGCCCTCATCGTAGCCTTTCATTGTGATGCTAAAACATTTATCACTTCCTGAGCTTTGCTGATTACCCAGGTCAAATTTGCTATTTTTAGGCATGGAACCTCTAGATCGATAGATCTTGTCTGCCACAAACCTCTCGGAGGTTGCACAATCGGGGCAGCTTCAGGAGGCTCCTTAGGAGCTACAGTCGAGGGCGGAGGAAAAGTCTCTTCTTTCACCTACCGGGTGAACCTACCTTTATTGTAACGATGATTGAATCTTTTCCCTCTCTTGGTCTCTTGGGACCTCTGCCTGCTATTGCCTTCCTAGAAATGAGAGGCGGCTCCGCCACTGGATGGTTTACTAGAGGCAATGTCTTGAGATTGAGCGACTGTAGAAAAAGGAGCTGGTTTGTCGAGCGTGTTTGAGAACCGGAAGGTTCAGGTAAGATGTCCTAGGAGGTGTGCGTGAAAATCTTGCAATCCATTCCACACACTGATGCTTCCCCGAATCTGTGACCATGCCCATCTCGGTTCTTCACCCCCCCCAGGGATATGCATAGATAATAATGAGGAATGGAGTGGAAAAGAGAAAATACTTGGTACCCCCCCATAATGTGCTTTTTCCCACCGGAAGCAGAATAAATGCTACTCCCCTGACAACTCTCTAAAGAATAGGGAAGGAAGGATAGTCGTTTGATCCGGCCCCTAAGAACTCAGGACAGAAAAACCCAATGATGACCACAAGAGTACGCAAATAACTCCCACAAAGATATATAAAAACAATAAAAATCGGCTCTTTCAGATTTAACAATATCACCTTGCCCCAGAGAATGGAATAAGATATAGGTAAACAATAATGGTGAAGCAAGCAAACATACCCCGGAGAGCAAAGATGACCAAACCCAGAAGAAGGAAACTCTCCCAATGGCCCCTAAGACAGGTATGAGTCTCCCTCACCCCTCGGTTCCGCCGTACGGATCCGACAAGACTCTTCTAAGTTTCAAACAGCAAAAGTCCAAACCGCCCAATGAGAGAATAGTGCCAACCACCCACCCGAGCTACGGTCTCCACAAAAGACAATCCAAAACAAAAATGGCAATAGAGTCAACGACACAATGCAACAGTTCTCCAACCTAAAGGTTGATTTAATTCTCTGTGGGTTTTCTCAGGAGACAGTACTGAAAAAGCAACCTGTCTCCCCCGACCCCAAGTGCCTTATACAATCAAAGTTTGTCCTACTGCAAGTGCCAAAGTCAAAGCAATGTGGCAAGCAATCAGCGGCGAGCAATCGTTACCACACGGACACTAGACAAGAGAGTTTGTACTACACTAAGGGCTAAAATATAGACGACTAGTTTCGGCTGGATTAGCGGCCGAAGGTCCTCCTATAATACACAAAAGGGCAACAAAGTTCTGATTCCACGTGAAACCGCCTAACTTTGACCCAATACATAAATGCTTTGCCCGTCTATTGGGCCTGAACTGATATCCTACTGATAGCTAACAGTAAGATCTAAAGGATAATCCCAAAGGTTGCGTGTCGTTTTCTAATATATCCCTCTACTAGAGCTACATAGAACACACAATATGATAGAGCAAACACTTTGCACTGGACTAACTCCGCCGTTCGGCATCCGTTGAAGGTGATCACAATCGCGTAGTGCTCCTGGGTGAAAATATAAAGATCTTATCCGGCTGGTTGTCCTCCCCCTCTCCGTACGCTAGAGTCCGTACAAGGTGGAATGAAGCCCCAGAAATGCCAAAAATGCACACGAGCTTGACAGCAATCGAGCATGCGTGAGAACAAGAAGGTTTAGGTAAGATGTCTAAGGAGGTGTGCGTGAAAATCTTGCAATCCACTCCACACACTGATGCTTTCCCAGATCTGTGACCATGTTATCTCTGCTCCTTACCCCCCCCAAGGGATATGCATAGATAATAATGAGGAATGGAGTGGAAAAGAGTAAATACCCGGTACCCCCCCCAGATCCCCCCCCCTCTTAGTCCCGCATGAATAAGAGGATTAGACCGGTCAGCCGCCAAATTCGCAGTCCTCACAGAACCACAAATTTGCGGGTTAAGAGCGGGGCTCCCAATTTAAAGGTAGGCAGCCGTCATGCCACCCCTGGTGACAGTGTTCACACACCAACAGGAGGTCCAGTACAGAGGACCCATGGCAGGCAGAGGAACAGGATGGCGGGTCTGCAAAGTAAGTGAGGTGGAAAGTGGGTTCATCCTCTAACCCTCGTAGATGGCAAGGGGCCACATTGATATGATTTTCTTTAATTTTGCGGCCATCCTTCCCTTCCACGGTAAGAACCCCTTTGTTTGACACCTCCACAACTTTCAAAATCACTTGTCCGGCCGAAATATCCAAAGTGTCCTTCTTCCGTTGCATGCGATACACAAAATCCCCGGGCACAAATCGCCGTTGCCAGGGGACGTAATTGCCGCTCCGGCGTTGGGACTACCAAAGTTGATCCCTGTGCTGAGCAGCTTATAAGTTGCCTATGGCCAGAGGTATTTTGCGCTGAAAAACCTTAGCCTTGTCGGCAATCAGTTTCTCGACAGTCCCCCGGTTGGCCATCTCCGGAAGCACAACCGCATGAGCCGATGCAGGCTTGGGTAGGATGGGATGTCGGCCGAAGAGAATGAAGAAAGAGCTATAGGAGTGGATGGTTGCATGCCGGCAGAACCTCTACCCCATGGCAATCCAAGGCACCCGTGTGTCCCACTCCCCCAAATCCTCTCCCACTGCATATTTCTGTAGTGACCGCTTCACTATGTGTACGCACCTCTCAGCCAATCCGTCGGCTTGGGGGTGGTCTCGGCTGGTTAACCTGTGGTCAATGAGGCACTTCTCCAGAAGGTTAGAAAATTCTTCGGCAAACTCGGAGCCCTGATCTGTCAGAACTTCGGCTGGGGCTCCAAATTAAGACAACACTCTCTGCAAGAATGCGTCCGCGATCGCTTTGGACTCCTTTCGAGAATGAACCACCAATTCAATCCATTTAGAGAAGTGTTCAATCATGACCTGACCAAAACGGTTCCACCTCCGGCTAGTGGGAAGTGGTCCCAGCAGATCTAGTTACCATCTGTAAAACATTCCCCAAATGGGGAGGGAGTGAAGTTCAGTCACACCCTTTTTGTCAATAGCACCTTTCACTCGGTCACAGGAAGGGCACGTCTGCACCACACAATTGACCTAGGCCCACAACCCATGCCACCTATACGACCCTGTGACTAGCAAGGTGGTTCGTTTCTGTCAAAGTGCCCGCATTGTAGGTGAAGCCGAACAATGAGCGTTTCCCGATCTGCCGAAGGAGGAACCACTTTCCTCGTCCCATCGGCCCATTTTCGGAGAAGAATGCCTCTGTCCCATTCATAAGCCGCCATTCGGTTATGAACACGGGACAATTGACTTCCGGCAAGGTGGGGTAGAGGAGAGCCCTTCTGGATAGATTGGAGGGAATCGGTGTCATTCCATATATCCTTTCGGCCAGCTCTAATGGGGGCCTGTCCTTCAACATCTGCAGCAAAAGTTGATAGTTCTCCTTCAGCTCGAGGAAGCCAAATAAAAGCAGAAGAAGCTCGGATAAGTCCCAAGCTGAGCTCAGGGTCCTCATCGTGCCGCGCCCCAGTAGAGTCTCTGGTGGACGGGCCTGGATTCTTGCTGAGTCCGTCGGCATTCCCATGAATCTCCCCGGCTCTATAGAAAATGCTGAAATCATATTCTTGGAAGATGAGAACCCATCTGGCTAACTTTCCCGTCAACTTACTTTTCTCCATGATCCATTTAAGGGGTTGGTGATATGTAATTAGGGTGAAGTGTACTCCATAGAGGTAAGGCCGGAAGTGTTGGATGGCCCACACTGCGGCAAGTAATTTCCCATGGTAACCGTTGTAATTCCCCTCGGCTTTGTTATTACTCCAGCTTGCGTAGGCCACTACATACTCAGCCCCAGCATCGTCCATTTGAGCCAACAAAGCTCCCAATCTGAACCTGCTCCAATCTGTGTAAAGGAGAAAAGGCCGCTGGTGATCAGGCACCCAGAGCACCGGATGCTGTTTTGAGGGAATCCTTCAGGAATTGGAACGCTATCTATTGTTCTTCTTTCCACTACCACTCCTGGTCCTTTCACAACAACTGATTCAATGGCTGAGCGTGGCTACTGAATTCAGGTATAAACCAGCGGTAATAGTTGGCAAGGCCCAGGAAAGTAGGAAGAGCTTAAATGTCCTGCAGAGGTGGGAGAGTGTCTAGGGCGGCCACCTTAACCATGTGGGGGCCCACTGTCTCGGGAGTCACCTCATGACCCAAATAAATGATTTTCTGCACCCCAAAGATGCCCTTCCCCGGGTGACACTTTAAGCTTGATGCTTTGAGCTCCCGGAGAACAATCTGTATATGCTTATAGTGTTCCTCGAATGTCTTGGAGAAGAAGATTACATCGTCAATGTAGCATCGGGCGAAGTCAATTCCTTGGAGAGCCTTGTCCATGGCCTGTTGGAATTTGGCAGGTCCATTTTTGAGGCTAAAGGGCATGTATAGCCATTCATACAACCTGGATCCTGCCCAAAAAGCAGTTCTCTCCCGGTGCTTCGGCTCCATTGCAATCTGGTGAAATCCATTCTTCATATCCAACGTGGAGTAGATGGTGGCCCTAGCAAGAGAGTCGAAGATCTCTTTCGGGGTTGGCATAGGATAACGGTCAAAGACAGTTGTCGCGTTGAGCATCCAGTAGTCCCCACACATCCGGAAATCTACCGTTTTTCTGGAGGAGTCTTTCTTTGGCGGGAGTACGGTTTGTGAAGCAAACCCATGTAGCCCTGTACTCTCCTCAACGAGCCCTGGGTCCAACAAAGTGTGCACCTTTGAAGTGATAAACTCCTTCTCCTTGAAACTGAGAGGGTACTGTTTGTGCCAAATAATTGCCGTCTCATCGATCAGGTCAATTCGAAAAGGGGTCCCCTTATAGATCCCTACATCTATGTCAAACCAAGCGAACACCTGCCCGTTCTCTTCTAATAGCTTAGCGAGTCGGGCCTTTTGCTGTGGGTCTAGCTGTTCACCTAGAGTCCAGTCCATCTTCCCGAGTTCCACTGCCGCCAATGCTTTCTGTGGCCTACCCAAGAGGGAGATGTCGAAGTTCAGCTCTACCTGTGGATATGTCCCTTGTTCGGCTGTTATAACGCTGCTGCTGAAAACTATCCCTAAGCTGTCCTATTCTGAGCTTCCGTCCCCCCCCACTGAGGAAACTCCTGGGTCAATGTGCTATCGCTCCCCCCCACTGAGGAAGTTCCTAGAATTGGTATGCTATTTAAATGTAATTTGGTGAATGTGAATTTTTCCCTCCTTGTCTTTCTCCCCCCGTCAAGCTTTAGAGTTGCGTGCATGGCCAGCAACTGTGGGGCTTGAAGGTATGTTGTCCGTGATGGTGGAGACTGAAAACTTGAGAATGCAAGAGAATGTTTCAGCACCCAGGAAATTGCATTTAAACCCATACTTTGTCCGATTAAACTGCACCTTCTTGAGGGCGAGACCCCTGGCGCGGCTGTGGTTCTTTGTTGAAATCCCATTGCTTGTTCCCTTTTTGCAATATTTGGCGCTGTCCATGTGGCTGTTGTATTGTCAAAGATCATTCTTGGTGCGCCCTTCCGGTAAGCATGGCTATTAGGAAAAGATACCACGGTTGGTAGGGCCTTCCTTGGATATCTGAGTTTATTGCAACAGTCTCTCAGCGGTTCAACCCGTTACTACGGAAGAGGGTCGTAATCTTGATCCCCATATCAGTTTCCTTGATAACTCACGGGGATCATTATCAGTGAACGGTGTTCATCCCACTCTTCTTCTCATGGACACCGGGGCAAAACCCGTGATCCTCGGATCCGGATTTGCGCTCAAGCTTGGTCTGACAGCAGACAAGCTTCAGGTGACCACTACGCGTCTTCTTACTTCGGCTAAGACCACGGAGCCAGTCCTCGGAATCACAAAGGACCTGCTCATCTTTCGGTTTGAGACAGGAACCGAAAATGAGTCCGTTGAAATTGCGGTCAGAGCATTAGTCACTAAATGTGACGACTATGAGTGTTTGGTGGGTCAAGACGTTATATTCCGAATTGGCGGTGGTGTGGACATGCACGACAAAACATTTTTTTACCGACCGACACACTCTCCGGAGCGCAAAATCTGCCTCTCTCTCATTTCAGGCCGCCGACCTTTGCCCACTATGGCTCACTCGGCTACGGCTCTTCCCGCATTTTTAGGGAACTCCGTTGGGGAGGAAATTTTCCACTCTCTTTCGGCCGAAGAAATTATACCGGATAGTTCCCCCT
>JBBHKE010002817.1:84442-125111 GCA_037447655.1 Zygnema cylindricum
AGACCCCCCCATGGCCCATGAAAGAGAAAAGGTGAGGTAAGGAGTATTAGTAGATACGTATAGGACCCCCCCCCATTTCTTGTTTCTATCCGTACCAGTGTCTAGGCCACTTCGTAGTCACACACCTCACCTAAGGTCCAAAAAGTACGTGTGGAGGAATCTGTAGAATGGACTTGGAATACCAAGAATCCGTGCGAGCTACCCCCCCCCAGGATATGCATAGATGATTATGAGGAATGGAGTGGAAAAGAAAAAGTACCCGGTACCCCCCCAGATACCCCCCCCCTCTTAGTCCCGCATGATTAAGAGGATTTGATAGGTTAGCCACCAAACTCGCAGTCCCCACAGAGCCACGGATTTGCGGGTTAAGAGCGGGGCTCCCAATTCAGAGGTAGGCAGCAGTCATGCCAACCTTGGTGACATTGTTCACAAACCAACAAAAGGTCGTGTACGGAGGACACATGACAGGCAGAGGAACAGGATGGCGGGTCTGCAAAGTAAGTGAGGTGGAAAATGGGTTCATCCTCTAACCCTCGCAGATGGCAAGGGGCCACATTGATCTGATTTTCTTTAATATTGCGGCCATCCTTCCCTTCTAGGGTAAAAACCCCTTTGTTTCACACCTCCACAACTTTCAAAATCACCCGTCCGGCCGAAATGTCCAAAGTGTCCTTCTTTTGTTGCATACGATTCACAAAATCCCCGGGCACAAATCGCCGTTGCCGGGGGAAATTATTGCTGCTCCCGCGTTGGGAATGACAAAGTTGATCCCTGTGTCGAGCAGCCTGTAAGTTGCCCATGGCCAGGGGTATTTCCCGCTGAAAGACATTAGCCCTGTCGGCAATTAGTTTCTCAACAGTCCCCCGGTTGTCCATCTCCGGAAGCACAACCGCCTGAGCCGATGCAACCCCGGGTAGGATGGGATATCGGCCGAAGGGAATGAAGTAAGGGCTATAGGAGTGGAGAGATGCATGCCTGCTGAACTTGTACCCCATGGCAATCCAAGGCACCCGTGCGTCCCACTCCCCCAAATCCTCTTCCACAACATATTTCCGTAGTGACAGCTTCACTGTCTATACGCTCCTCTCGCCCAATCCGTCGGCTTGGGGGTTGTCTCGGCGGGTCAACCTGTTGTCAATGAGGCACTTCTCCAGAAGGTTAGAAAATTTTCTAGCAAACACGGACCCTTGATGAGTCAGAACTTCGACCGTTGCTTCAAATTGAGACAACACTCTCTGCAAAAATGCGTCCGCGATCCCTTTAGACTCCTTTCTGGGAAGAACCACCAATTCAATCCATTTAGAGAAGTGTTCAATCATGACCAGAACAAAACGGTTCCCCCTTTCGGCTAGTGGGAAGTGGTCTCAGGAGATCTAGTGACCATCTGTAAAACATCCCCCGAATGGGGAGGGAGTGAAGTTCAGTCCCACCCTTTTTGTCAAAAGCAGCTATCACCCGATCACAAGGAGGGTATGTCTGCACAACACGATTGACCTGGGCCCGCAACGCATGCCACCAATACAACCCTGTGACCAACGAGGTAGTTTGTTTTTGTCCGAAGTGCTCGCATTGCTGGTGAAGCCGAACAATGAGCGTTTCCCGATCTGCCGAAGGAGGAACCACTTTCCTCGTCCCATCGGCCCATTTCCGGAGAAGAATGCCTCGGTCACATTCATAAGCCGCCATTCGGTTCTATACACGGGACAATTGACTTGTGGCAAGGTGGGGAAGAGGAGAACCCTTTTGGATAGACTGGAGGGAATCGGTGTCATTTCATATTTCCTTCCGGCCGGCTCCAATGGGGGCCTGCCCCTCTACATCTGCAGAAAAAGTTTATAGTTCTCCTTCGGCCCGAGGAAGCCAAATAAAAGCAGAAGAAGCCCGGATAAGTCCCAGGCTGAGCTCATAGTCCTCATCATGCCGCGCCCCAGTAGAGTCTCTGGTGGACGGGTCCGAATTCCTACTGAGTCCGTCGCCATTCCCATGAATCTCCCCGGCTCTATGGATAATGCTGAAATCATATTCCTGCAAGATGAGAACCCATCTGGCTAACTTTCTAGTCAACTTACTGTTCTCCATGATCCATTTAAGGGGCTGGTGATCCGTAATAAGGGTGAAGTGTACTCCATAGAGGTAAGGCCTGAAGTGCTGGATGGCCCACACCGCGGCAAGTAATTCCCCATGGTAACTGCTGTAATTCCCCTCGGCTCTGTTATTACTCCTGCTTCCGTAGGCCAGTACATACTCAGCCCCGGCATCGTCCAATTGAGCCAAAACTGCTCCCAATCCGAACTTGCTCCAATCTGTGTAAAGGAGAAAATGCCGCTGGTGATCGGGCATCCGGAGCATCGGATGCTGTTTGAGAAAATCCTTTAGGAACTGGAACGCTATCTGCTGTTCTTCTTTCCACTGCCACTCCTAGTCCTTTCGCAACAATTGATTCAATGGCTGAGCGTGGCTACTGAATTCAGGAATAAACCGCTGGTAATAGTTGACAAGGACCAGGAAAGTACGAAGAGCTGAAATGTCCTGCGGAGGTGGGAGAGCGTCTACGGCTGCCACCTTAACCATGTGGGGACCCACTGTCCCGGGAGTCACCTCATGACCCAAATAAATGATTTTGTGCACCCCAAACATGCCCTTCCCCGGGTGACAATTCAAACCTGCTACTTGGAGAGCCCGGAGAACAATCTGTATATGCTCCAAGTGTTCCTCGAATGTCTTGGAGAAGATGATTACATCGTTTATGTAGCATCGGGTGAAGTCAATTCCCCGGAGAGCCTCGTCCATGGCCCGTTGGAATTTGGCAGGTGCATTTTTGAGGCCTAAGGGCATGTATAGCCATTCATACAGCCTGGATCCTGCCCAAAAAGCGGTCCTCTCCCGGTGCTTCGGCTCCATTGAAATCTGGTGAAATCCATTCTTAATTGTCGTAAACCTGGATAAGACGGAGAGAAACTGCTTCGTAATGTCTATTGGCAAAGCTATGATGTAACTGATATAAAAAAGTGTTGCATATGAACAACGATTCAACCCGCTAGAGTTATCATTCAACCAACTAAGGGTGGGTCTCCATCAAGCAAAAAGTGAGGTTGTTTTCAGGAAACATACCTTTACGTACTATGCAGTACTGGTTTTTCTTCTTTTTTTTGTATCGAATATCGAATTTATTGCGATATATTTTTACCCGATACACAACATTAGTTAATGCAAAATAAAACATATAATACAACATAATTCATAATACTAGTTTCGTTTAAAGAGACATGGCAAATTGGCGTCCACTTCTTTAAATAGTGTTGCTAACACTATTTTATGATTTTCGACCGGAAAAGAAAGTCGCGACCAAATTAGTATTGTTAACTCTCATAACAAGGGGTGTAATGGATCAAAAAACGACAAAAATCTCATGATAATCTCATACAATAGCAGATTACTGATTTACAAAATTTTGCTAACTATCCATGCGACCATCTAATATACTTCAAAAAAAAAAAAAAACATTTTTTTGGGTATAGAAAAAACCGTTGTCACACCATTTACAACTCAAGGGTAGATAATTCCAATGATCTGGATTTTTGACATTTGGCTCCCATTTACTTATGAAATGAGGGTCAAAATTTGCAGTGAACCAACTAATTAATTTTGATTTTCAATTCTGATATATTGATGTGCTTTCCTGGCAAATATTTTGACATTTGCAATTTTAATGAGCATATTATATAAGCGTTTCTACGCGACCTGTTGAAATGTAATTGTTGAAATTGCTAGATTTATGAAGTATTTTCTAGGTCTGAATAGGTTACTGAAAACAGAAAAGAAAAACGCAGGTGGTCTGCCTCCACCCCCTCTCTCTATCCCCCATACTTGTTGTAGTCATTGAAAGAGAGAGGGTGGTGGAGCCATGGCTACCTTGGCTCCCTAAACAGGTCAGAAGATATGACATAAGTCACTTCTAACAAAAGGTTGAGTCCGGCAGGACTCGAACCTCCGACCGGCAAAGCGAGGCGTAGCCGTCAGCCTTAGCCGGTATGTTGATGAAGTCCGTTAGAGTACATGGGGTGTAATTAGTATTTAAATATGTCAAAGTTCACTAATCGGATTAACTGAATTACGGATAAGTAACATAAAAACAAATTGGATTACAATGCGAACATGAAACCGCACGAAACAACTTCACCATGCATCGATTTTCGACGGCTGACATTCAAAGCCGTTTTGGATCCAACGGCACGCATCATCGTCGAGATCTCGGAATGGTCGCTTTGGCGGTTTTCGGGTGTGACATGATCTAGCGACACGTGGCAAGATAACATTGGGAAGCGGGAATCTCGGAGAGCATTAGGGCGAGTTCGAGGAGACACGCGTGCACTCAATGGCCGAGTCGTACACAAAGCGTACAAAAAGTACACCGGCCACCGTACCTTTCTGTACTTTATAGTTCTCATATTGGTTCGTACATCAGTAGATAGGAATTGTGAGAGGGGTTTAGGACTTAGGAGATTTAGGAGGTAGACGCCTCTCTCCAAATGAGCTTTGTATATATTTTGGCATCTTTGCCACTTCATATCTAATCACCTGGTTGGGCACTTTCAGTGATTCTTTTTGTTGCGGACTCAAGGGAGTCCAGATTGCACAGGGGTCCAATCAAATTGCTTGTTTGTCTATTTGGGCATTTGTGATCCTATTGTGAGTTTTTCCCTCCTTGCCTTTCTCCCCCCCTCAAGCTGTAGAGTGGCTTGCATGGCCAACAACTGTGGAGCTTGAAGGTATGTTGCCCGTGACAGTGGAGACTGTAGGTTGAAGAATGCCAAAAAATGTTGCAGCACCCAGGAAATTGCATTCAAATCCATACTTTGTCCGATTAAACTGCACATTTGTGAGAGTGAGACCCCTGGGGCTGCCGTGGTTGTTTGTTGAAATCCCATTGCTTGTTCGCGTTCCTCAATATTTGGTGTTGTCTACGTATCGGCTGTACTGTCAAATATCATCCTGGTGCCTCTTTTTGGTAAGCATGAGTGTTAGGGAATGATACCAGGAATGGTAGGGCTCTTTGTGGATTTCCACGATTATTGCAACAGAAGAAAGGTACTAGGTTGGCTTTGGTCACGGAAGTGGCCATTGGCCCTGGTCCGAGAATCTGTTGAACTGTTATGATGGGATCTAGAACCTGTGTTTTCAACAGCTGTTGGAGGATGGGAAGAGGAATCAAGTTAGTCCAATAAGCCTGAACCCTGTGGGCTCTTGATTCGATCTGAGCTGCATCAAAAACTATGGGAGTCCCCAGAACTTTGGTCACTTGGTTCTAGCTATTGACCACCTGTTTCCTTTTGTCATCACTGGGGTTAACATTTTCCAAGACGTACCCCACTGGCGTGTCTTGGCGTCCTTGTAACTTTGTTATCATTCGCGTCATTTGAAAGAATGATCTGCTACGAACATCCTGGTGTCCCTTGCCCTGTCTTGCTAACGAATACCCCTGGCACGGTCATCCAGCAATTACCATATCTACCCTTCCAAGATTCTCCAAATGTGACTTCGTGATGTTGTCCACATTCTTGGGAAGAGTGCGGTGAGAGTTAGACATGGCAGACACATGGAGTTGTTGTGGGTAAAGTTGGTGCAGCTGATGCAGTTGATACTCACTAACTGCACGGGCATCCGTGTCAATTTTGACTGCCGAGTACGCTTCTACTCGGTATCCAGATATTAGAACGGCTTCCATGTCAGAACTAATGCCGGAAAAGAGTGATAGAATTCTGAGTATTGAAGGCGGGATCTCGAGTGACACCACTTGTAGATTGAAATCCTTCTTTTTGTTAGCGACTTTTAGAAGTTCTGATTGGATAACCTTTACGATTCCGGGTAATTTTGCGACAAAGATACTGTCCACTTCCCGCCAAAGTGTGGTCATTTGTGCCAATCTGTTCTGATACTCCCTTTCCCACCGTTTGGAAATAGGGAATTGCTAGATGGACTCCGCGATATCCGTGGAGCCTTCGAAAAGCTCCGAACGGGTGGATGCAGAGTACACTGGATAACATCCAAACACCGGAACAATTGTTCTCCCCCGATTCCATAAATCCAAAGGGACCACCACTTTTGTGCCATTGGGATTATCCGAGTTTGACACTGTAAATTGTTCCTTCCAAACGCTCATCTCTATGTACAATCTTGTCCACGTCATACCCTACAAAATTTCAAATTGCTTACCTTCCACCACCAAGAAAGGAAGCTGAATTTGTACGCATTTTCCCCCGTCATCCGCAAATTCGATTTCCATTGCTTTTATGATACCATATACTCATTGCTCACCGTACTCAAGCATATGTCACTTGGGCTGATTTCTAGCCAGAGTGTTTCGGGCATTTGTTGCAATACTTTGGTGGTTATGATATTAAGGAGAGCTCCGATATCCACAACTGCATCTTGATACCCGCCGTATCCATTAAGTTTAAAATCTCCCATCCTCTTAAGAATAAGAGCCACTGACAGGGCCTTATAATCTTTATTCGCCATAGACGTTTTTGGTTCCACTAACATGAAGACTGTCTTGGGTGGTTCTGCCAACGCGACCCTTTCCCTCTTGGTGTGAATCTCTTCCCCCAATGCCTGAATGAGGGTTTTTTTGGGGAGATTGTGGGAGACAGCTAGAGTCTTGACGTGCGTCAGGGCGAAGGGCATCAAGTGCCGCACTAGCATGACTGCCGGTTTGGAGGAAGGAGGTTGAGCTTTGGGCGATGAAATTGGTGAGTCCTCGTCCTCCGATTTCTCCTGTCTCCCCCCCCCTTCTTCCTCACTTTCTGCGTCAGAATTTGCTGTTGGAGGTGTCATTGGCGGATCCGTGGATGGTCTTTCGGCAAAGTATCTTTCGAACCATTCCTGATCTGTTTCGGGGGTTGAAGGATCTTTTGCAGGCTGGGGATTCTTAAAATTTTCGAAACCAGGAGGAAGTTTCGTTGAATGTGGGGGATGCAGATGAGTCGGCTTGAGTCCCAGACCAATGTTACTATTCAGAAGGACTGCTCGCGGTGTGAAAGATAAGGGACCGGTGGTTTTGCGGCTGTGGTCCTTTTGTTCCATCGGTTGTTTGTCCTTCCTTTGGGAAGACGTTGTAGAGCGCAGTTGCCTTCGACTGTCCCCTATACCAACGTTCCAGGCTCCGGATAGCAATGTCCAAGCATGATGAGCCTTTGGAGGCTCCATATCCCAGCCCATTAGGTCATCATCATCTCCATCCACCGTGGTCTGCTGTTCTAGCTCCGCTAACTTTTGTAGCAGTTATTGTTTTTGCTTCTGCAATTTCTGAGCCGGCGTAAGAAGTTGAGGAGTGCGGGCAAGGGATCTCAGTCGGAGAGCAGCCAGTTCTGTTGCCAAAGCGGCTTACTGGGTGCTTTGTTGCTAAATGATAAGTTTCGATATTAGTCTGCTGGGTCCCGGTTCATTAGGAGATTGACGTCCCCATGGATACAAAAGTTGCAACGGGAGAGGATTAACGGCAGTTTCCCCTTCACCTGTGAACAAAGCATATTGCATCATCTCTTTTGGAACCCCATTCTTCCGAAAGCATTGCCCTTCTTTGTGGCCCATGAATCCACAAGCCTCACATTTTGACCCCTCAGCATTAAACTTCCCCCTTAGCTCATTAGAGATTTGAGAGTAATCAAATTTCGGAAGTCGCATTTGTCTCAACTCGGATTGAGACATCTTAGCGGTTTCAGTTCGTGGAGTAGGTTTATATGTATCCTTGGTGACCGGGGTTTGGTCTACTCCTCCGCCTCCTTGCTTACGTTCCTGCTGCTTCCTAGTTCTTTCTGCACGCTCTCTCTCAAACTCCTTCTGCTTGATGGATAGTTGTGGATTGAGCTTTCGGGGGCACCTTTTCCATCCGTGACCAGGCTGGTTACAGTTTAGGCTGTCGTATAGAAAAACTTTTTCATCTGCCCCCATTGCAGGCTCTGGTCGTGCATCTGCCTCTTGTTTCCCCTTAAGCTTCAGCAAAGCTTGTAGTTCTGTCTATTCGTCGTGACTAAGTGATGTTTCCTCGGTGAAACCTGCAAAGTTGGCTCTTGATTTCCCGGTAACAACCTTTTCTCGTGCCTCGCTATTAACAAAATGATCATACAATTTCACAGCAGCCAATGAAATTTCTTGAGCAATGGGATTTCGGTCGTGTATAGCCTGACTTGCACTCCAATTGTCCAGAGCTACCTGTCCTGTTGGTCCAAAGGAATTCCTAACAGCAACATAATATTTGGTGGCTATAGCCGGTGTATCGATGGTGGACAAGTTGGTCTTCTGGGAGAGGCTTGAGAGGCGGTTCAACAGCGTCTGGGGTGTTTCATTCTTCAAACAGCCGAAGTCTGTGAACTCCTTCATGGCAGTCTCGTTCCTTTCTGTGTAAAGGAGTCTCCAAGCATCCAGAAGAGTGGTACAGGGATTAGGAATAGCAACCATCCGGGTGGCCGCTTCGGCTGCCTGTACAGCTTGCAGGTGGTTCACGTAGGCCCTGCCTTGGGCCTGAAGTTTCATATCCATGGTGAAAGTAGGGGTGAGAGGAGCTGCTGCTGCGGCAGCCAAGTCGGCTGCTACCTGAAGAGCCTCGGCGTCCAAAGCCGGATCCGATATTTTGATACTAGGAGCCATCAACAAAGGTTGACCCTCCTTATAATCAGCCAAAGCTCCTCCGGCTAGATAATTTACCATCATCGGGAACAGGGTTGTTTCAAAATCTGCTGGAATGGCCACCTCCCTTTTATTTGTTGATTTCGGACTGAGTGAAGGATTTCCACAACAGTTCAAAATTAGAGAAAGCAATTCCCGAGTTGTCCCCGATAAAGATCCGGACGTCTCCCTGTAGAAACTAATGGTTTTTAAGTATTTTCTAGGTCTGAAAAGAAATAAAGAAGCCGAGGCAGTCTATCTCTAACTTCTCTCTCCAACTCTCAAACTTGTCGCAGTCACTGAGAAATTGGAGAGGAAGCTAGAGCCATGGCTACCTTGGCTATCCTGAGGTTTACGGGAAATTTGTATTAGTTAGGGTTTATTTATTTAAAAGGTATGTGCCGGCGATAGGAATTGATCCTTGTACCTACCGGTCGGCAGACAGGAAATAGCCGGTAGCCTTAGCCGTTAAGTCTAGGATTAATGTTACGTAGTATATAGTTTGATAATTAATTAAATATGTATACGTACGATTATTCATTTAACTATAATAGATTACGGGATACATAGATCCGGTAATATATAAAGTACGGATTACGGTACGGACTAAAAATCAATACCGCGCATTTGTTTCGTAAGTGAAACAAATACCGCACATGTATTTATTACGGCTACGATTAAAATTAGATTCTAATCGGACGGCCGCAATTAGCGCCGAGATCGCGGAGGAAGATTTCGGCGGTTTGTGGCCATCGCCACATCGGATGACGCGTGGCGAAATTACGTTGGATCGTGGAATCTCCGGAGATTATGGCACCGAATCCGGATATGAGAACACACGTTACGGATCCTAATATCACGGTCCAACAGATCCTCGAACCGGGGCGAATGGCCACTCCGGTGATCACAGCCGACAAAGCACCCTTCTTTTGTTGTAATAAGCCTGGGTATCCACGGAGGGCCTTACCAACTCTGGTATCTTTTCCTAATAGCCACGCTTACCGGAAAGGCGCACCGGGAATGATCTTTGACAGTGAACCGCCACGTGGACAACGCCGAATATCACAGAACGGGAACAAGCAATGGGGTTTCAACCGGGAACCACAGCTGCCCCAGGGGTATCGGCCTCAATAAGGTGCAGTTAATCGGACAAAGCATGGATTTAAATGCAATTTCCTGGGTGCTGAAACATTCTCTTGCATTCTCAAGCCTTCAGTCTCCACAATCACTGACAACATACCTTCAAGCTCCACAGTTGTTGGCCATGCAAGCAACTCTAAAGCTTAGGGGGGGGAGAGAGACAAGGAGGGAAAAATTCACATTCACCAAATTCCCAGGAACTTCCTCAGTGGGGGGAAGCAATGGCACACTGGACCCAGGAGTTTCCTTAGTGGAGGGGAACGGAGTCTCAGAACAGGACAGCTTAGAGGAAGTTGTCAGCAGCAGCGTTTTGACAGCCGAACAAGGGACAGACCCACTGGTAGAGCTGAACTTCGACATCTCTCTCTTGGGGAGACCACCGAAAGCATTGGCGGCAGTGGAACCCGAGAAGATGGACTGGACTCTAGGTGAACAGCAAGATCCACAACAGAAGGCCTGGCTCTCCAAGCTGTTAGAAGAGAACTGGCAGGTTTTCGCCTGGTCTGACACAGATGTAGGGATCTATATGGGGACTCCTTTCCGGATTAACCTGATCAACGACACGGCTACTGTTTGGCAGAAACAGTACCCTCTCAACTTCAAGGAGAAGGAGTTCATAACTTCAAAGGTGCAGACTTTGGTGGAAGTTGGGCTGGTTCAAGAGAGTACAGGACTACATGGGTTTGCCTCACCAACCGTGCTCCCGCCAAAGAGAGACTCCTCCGAAAAAACTGTAGATTTCCGGATGTGTGGGGACTATCGGATGCTCAACGCGGCAACTGTCTCCGACCGTTATCCTATGCCCACCCCGGAAGAGATTTTCGACTCTCTTGCTGGGGCCACTATTTACTCTACTTTGGATATGAAAAATGGATTCCACCAGATTGCAATGGAGCCGAAACACCGAGAGAGGACTGCTTTTTGGGCCGGATACAGGCTATATGAATGGCTGTACATGCCATTTGGCCTCAAGAATGCACCTGCCAAATTACAACGGGCCATGGACGAGGCTCTCCGGGGAATTGACTTCGTACGATGTTATATCGACGATGTTATCATTTTCTCCAAGACATTTGAAGAACACTTGGAGCAGCTACAGATCGTTCTCCGGGCACTCAAAGCAGCGGGCTTGAAGTGTCACCCGAGGAAGGGCATCTTTGGGGTGCAGAAAAATTTTTATTTGGGTCATGAGGTGACTCCCGGGACAGTGGGTCCCCACATGGTTAAGGTGGCAGCCCTAGACGCTCTTCCACCCCCTCAGGACATTTCTGCTGTTCGTACTTTCTTAGGTCTTGCCAACTATTACCGGCGGTTTATTCCTAAATTCAGTAGCCACGCTCAGCCATTGAACCCATTGTTGCGAAAGGACCAGGAGTGGCAGTGGAAGGAAGAACAGCAGATAGCGTTCCAATTCCTGAAGGATTCTCTCAAACAGCATCCTGTGCTCCGGATGCCCGATCACCAGCTGCCCTTTCTCCTTTATACAGATTGGAGCAGGTGCGGATTGGGAGCAGTTTTAGCTCAATTGGACGACGCAGGGGCTGAGTATGTAGTTGCCTACGCAAGCCGGAGTAATAACAGAGCCGAGGGGAATTACAGCAGTTACCATGGGGAATTACTTGTCGCGGTTTGGGCCATCCAGCACTTCTGGCCTTACCTCTATGGAGTGCACTTCACCCTTATTACGGATCACCAGCCCCTCAAATGGATCATGGAGAACAGTAAGTTGACTGGAAAGCTGGCCAGATGGGTTCTCATCTTGCAGGAATATGATTTCAGCATCATCCATAGAGCCGGGGAGATTCATGGGAATGCCGACGGACTCAGCAGGAATCCGGACCCTTCCACCAGAGACTCTACTGGGGCGCGACATGGCGAGGACCCTGAGCACAGCCTGGGACTTATCCGGGCTTCCTCTGCTTTTATTTATCTGCCTCGGGTCGAAGGAGAACTGTCAGCTTTTGCTGCAGATGTAGAGGGGCAGGCCCCCATTGGAGCCGGCCGGAAAGATATATGGAATGACAGCGATTCCCTCCAATCTATCCAAAAGGGCTCTCCACTATCCCACCTTGCCGGAAGTCAATTGTCCTGTGTTCAGAATTGAATGGCGGCGTATGAATGGGACCGAGGCATCCTTCTCCGGAAATGGGCCGATGGGACAAGGAAAGTGGTTCCTCCTCCAGCAGATCGGGAAACGTTCCTTGTTCGGCTTCACCAGCAATGCGGGCACTTCAGACAGAAACGAACCACCTCGCTAGTCACAAGGTTGTATTGGTGGCATGGGTTGCGGGCCCAAGTCAATCGTGTGGTGCAAACGTGCCCTTCCTGTGACCGGGTAAAAGCAGCTTTTGACAAAAATGGTGGAACTGAGCTTCACTCCCTCCCCATCCGGGGGATGTTTTACAAATGGTCACTGGATCTGCTAGGACCACTTCCCACTAGCCAGAGGGGGAACCATTTTGTTCTGGTCATGATTGAACACTTCTCTAAATGGATATAATTGGTGGTTCTTCCCCGAAAGGAGTCCAAAGCTATCGCGGACGCATTCTTGCAGAGAGTGTTATCTCAATTTGGAGCACCGACCGAAGTTCTGACGGATCAGGGGTCAGAGTTTGCCGGAGAATTTTCTAACTTTCTGGAGAAGTGCCTCATTGACCACAGGTTGACCAGCCGAGACACTGGTTGATGCTGGGTTCAAAACTTACCAATTGAGCGCTTGCTTACCTTTTTTAGCCATTCTTGAACACGGAGCTAAAATTTGCCCCTTGCTATGTTTGTTGAACTTAGAGCTAACATCGATATATGGCTTGGGACTTTTATTTCGGGTAAGAGTTTCCAGTAACCAAAAACGTGACTTCTCCAACCGTTTTGTTTGCGTTACAGTTCAAACCAAACTCCTTATTGTTTAACCTACAAATGACAATAAGACGGTGATCTAACATTTCTATTCGCAAAACCTCATTGTTCATTTGAATTGCTTCCAAACCTGATGACTTCTCGCAAATACCTTCTTTTCACCCAAACTTCTCCCCTCATTCTTTGTGGGAAAAAAAAAGGGAGGGGCGGCAGAAATAAATAACAAAAGGAAAAGAAAATAAAAACCAAGACCTCATCCAACCAAAAGATTACACACGAAGTCTTCCCCTCCTCCATTTTCTTCCCTCCATGAATCAGCCGCATTGAGAGATGAAAGCCGCCTTTTGTTCTCGAAAGACTCCCAGTACAGCTCCGCGTTCACACGAGCGACCACCGAGCTCGCCGTCGTTGGCGCGGTGGCCATTGTCTCCTGCTCACACGTGCGAGCAAGACCAGCCGCGCCCTGTGGCAAGCCTGTGTGCGCGGATCGTACACGCAACAGAGGCGTCGAACAAATTGGGGAAGGGGAAAAGTGTGCGGACACTCTGGAAGCAGCTTCGGACACACGAATCATAATTCCGTTGATGTCGAATTTGTACGGATTTCAACTTTTTTACGAAAATTACATAACATTTGTCTTTTTCATACTTTTTGTAAAAAATTGTGTAAATTTTGTTGTGCGGCCATGCACAAAAACGTACAGAAAGTGTGATCTTAGAAAATCCTTTAAAATCTTAAAAGTACGAAAATTTAACAGAAATGTACGAAATTGTATAAAAGTGTACCCTAAAAAACCTCATAATACAAAATATCCTTGGCAGCCGTACTGAAATATAAAGGAACGTAAGGCAATGTACCTTAGAAACCTTAAATTCCCCTTTAAATAACCCTAAAAGGCACAAACATGTCCGGGCATTGTAAACAAGTGTAACAAAAATGTACGGGTACAAAGTAAAGTACGCATTTAATGGACTTATTCAACATCGTTTGACGCGTACTGTACGTAGTATTTATTAGTTTATGCCGTACGTAATATGCGCACGGGGCATCTATGCATATTTCTAATTTTCTACACACGGTATTTGTACTGCGACATCCTGTGCTTGACAGGATTTCAATAACAACAGGCTGTTCCCGTTTTCGGACGGCCTAAAGGGCACGCCGCCAACTTGTCAAAACGAAATCACGAATTGTAAGTTGTCAATGACTCCGTGCACGTAATTGTAAGTTGTCAATGACTCCGTGCACGTAATACACGGCTGCGTGTAGCGTTTACAGTACAGTATTGTAGCATGGTCGTTGTTAAAATGATAGTACAGGCTATAGTGTACGGCGAACCCGGTGGGGGTAAGTACTGACGACCATATCGCTAATATGATCGGATGCGGTGTGTGGCAAAAATGGTGGGAGTGTTCGGAGCTTAATAGTGTTGATATTACATATTGTTTTATTATTAACTGTATTTTTTTTTAACGGTTAAAAATCAACCAGGCTATTCCAAAACTGAAATAGAATTACAAACATTAATAACAACCTCATAATACTAATTTGGGTTGGGGTTTGGGTTGTAGTGTTGGTTTAAGTGAGATGTTGTGTTGTTTTTTTGGGTTCGGGTGCTTTTGTTTTACGCGCCATTTTCCTCTATTCACATTGCTTTCCTTGTTTTATTTCGCCTTGATTGTAGTTTTTCAGTTTTGGCCATGCCACCTCTTTTGTATCCTTAGACTCAGATGATTTACCACCTCGCTTTTTAATTCGATATGCCTTCCCATAATACTAATTTATTCACTCTTACGATAGACACACAGTGTACTCTAAAAAAAATCGCATACAATACATTGTCACTCTAATCGAGTGTTTCCAGTGCGCATTGTAGAAGGTAAAGGCATGGTGGGCAGGACTCGCACCAGAAGAACGACTCGCACAAGGACTCGCACCAGAAGGGGTACTCGCACCAAAAGGAGAACTCGCACTAGAAGAAGAAATCGCACCACAAGAATGATTCGCACCAAAACGAGGACTCGCTCCACAAGGAGGACTCGCCCAAGAAGAAGGACCTGCCCCTGAAGAAAGACTCGCACCAGACCGATGACTTGCACCAAAAAGAGGTACTGCAGCAAAAAAAGGACTTTGTCATTTTGTGACATCCATTGGCCCATACAATGTACAGCTTATATGAAACCTCTAGGATAGTGCTTTCCCCTTAGACTTTTAGACCAAATAAAAGAAACCCTGTTAGACAAAAGTTCTCACCAACCTCACCTTTGTGAGGGCCTGACTCCCTTGAGTCAGACGCAAAAAGAATCACTGAATTTGCTCCCCTGAGTACTAAGTTGTGACTGGCCAAAGATGCATATTTACACAAAAGCACTCTAGGAGAGAGGCGCATCCAAAATTGTCGAAGTCCTAAATCCTAGTCCCTCTCTGAACCCCCTACTACTGAAGTACCTATCCGATCAAAAAGATGTACAATATAAAAAGGTACAGATCTCGCTGTACTTCTTGTACGGCCATGGTACGGCTTGGCCGTCCCGTTGGCTTCTGTCAGTTCTTCAGCCATGGTTCCTCCCTCCACAATATCCGTTGTCCAGATATACTATGTCACGTGTCATTTGGTGATGTCTCCTCCACAAAGCGCCAAATGATCACTCCGGCGCTTTTGCTCCATTGTGAGCCGTCCGATCGACATCAACATTTAATTCTGTCCGTTCACATTAAATGTTGTTTTGTATATTTCGTGCGTCTCGTCTGTTTCATGCGTCTAAGTAGTTTTCGTGTTCAAGTCATTCAGTAATCGGTTAAATAAAATATATTTAGCAGCATATTTTTAAATCAAATCACATTCCATGTATGTAACGCTTCATCAAGACCTAAAGGATATGACGGACAAGGACGTTGTACGGCGATAATCTTGTAGGACCTAGGATCAAATCCTGGTCTGGCCGCCTATCTTTTCCAAAGGGTTATGCCTCCTGCTCCTTTATTCTGTCTCCCTGTGCCATGGCTGTCTTTAGTTTTCAGTGGTTGTGAAAAGTATGACGACCTTAGTAACTCTACAAATTGACAAAGAGATAGAAATATATAATACATTTTTGAACACTACCCTTATTTTCTAATCTATCTTTTGCTTTAGTCCACACTTCTCCCTGCAAAATACCAATTTGGGAGAAGGAACCGATTTGGTCAACATATCTGCTACCATCTCCCCATCCGGTCTATATTCCAAACTAATGATTTTATTCTCAACCTTCTCTCTAACAAAGCTCAATCTGATATCCTTATACTTTGCTTAAAAATGGTGCGTTGAATTTGTTGAAATTGCAATTGTAGCTTGATTACACAAAATATTTTTTGCACTACATTCTTCATATAACCAAGTTCTTGAAGCAATGATTTCACCCACATTAATTCTTTCTCAGCCGAACAATAGGCAATATACTCAGCCTCCATGGTGGACTGAGCAATCACTTTTGCTGGTTGCTGCTCCAACAGCAAGCCCCGTTTCTAGCATACTACACATACCCAGATGTACACCTCCTCATTGAAGAATCCCCATAATTGGCATCATTCCAAATGGTGATGACAGTATTATCCCTCCCCAAATGCAACCACAGATCTCTCGTTCCTATCAAGTTCCGCATGACTCTCTTGGCTGCTTCCCAATCTTTCTTCTTAGGATCATTCAGACTCCAACATAATATTCATATAGCTGCTGCTATATCACGACGGGTATAACTCATAAAATAGATCAAGCTATCGACAACCCATCTGTACAGAATATTTTGCATAAACTCTCTTTCCTTCGGTCGTAACTCATCATCTAAGACCACAACTCCCTCTTCTGAACTCCCCTCATTTCCCTTCTTTAAATCCATTGGTGTTGTACAATTATTTGCCTTATCCATTTGAATTTTTTCAAGCATGTTTTCGATTGCCTCTTTTTGAGTTAATCTAATTTTTTTCTTCTCTCCATCCCTCTCCGTCTGAATTCCCAAAATATATTTTGTTTCCCCAAAATCCTTTATTTTAAATCTACTCTTTAGATCCCTGTGCAGTCCATTAATTTTCTCCATTGATTTACATAAAAGAAGCAAATCGTCAACATAGATTGCAATAGGAATTATACCTTTCTCATCCTCAAATAAATAGATGGAATGATCTAAGCTAATTCGGATATATCCCAGATTTGTCAAAAACTCGTCCACCTCCTTATTCCATTGGCACGGAGCCTGCTTTAGTCCACAAAAAGACTTTATCAATTTGCACACCATGCTTTTGTCTCCTTTCTCCACGAACCCTTTCGGCTGTCGCATGAATATCTCTTCTTCCAATTCTCCGTGTAAGAAGGCTATTTTGATTCTTCCTCGGGCTAGACTAAGGATTGTGGCTCCAAAAGTGAGTCATTCTCGTTCAAAATTTTCCCTTCATCTGCAACGCCTGGCTGAACTGAAGTTTTGTTAAAAGAATTTGAATCTAACTCACTTTCGGATTCAATTCTAATTCTGACCGGTTTAGTATATTTAAAGGGATATACTGAATTTCCTTCATCCATAACTACCAAGTGTTTAACTAGGATGATATCTTCTTTTCCAAGATCATATGGGCTTTCCTCTTACATCTAACTTCCAATCATATTTTTCTAAACTTAGATTAAAAGCTTGACTTCTAAACACCTTTAAGTGTGATACATCAGGTTTTCTCCCGGTCCAACTTTCATAGGGTGTTTGACCTTTCACCGCCGAGGTGAGGACTCTACTCGTAGGGTAATTAGCACAATTCATAACCTCTGCCCAGAAGCGTTTTCTTATCTTTTCATCTGATAGCATGCTTCAGGCACTACCACTTAATGTCTGATTTAATCTCTCAGCTACACCGTTTTGTTGCGGATTCTTTGGGACAATCTTTTGGTGTTGAACCCTTTCGTCTTTCAAAAAATCCTCAAACTGATTAAAAATGTATTCCCCCCATTATCACTCCTCACTCTCTTTATAGGTGTCTCATGGAGCTTCTCACTCCATGCTTTAAACTCTTTAAGAAAAGAGGGTACTTCAGATTTATTTTTCAAGAAATAGACTCTAGAATACCTAGACCAATCATCAGTGATAGTAAGGATAAATCCTTTTCCTCCAACGGACGGCACTTTGGCCGGTCACCATATGTCAATATGAACTAAATCTAGGACTATTTCACCTTTATAAGTTGCGGTTTTTGGGAAAAGTAGTCTGTGGGCCTTACCTTGAGCACATCCAATACAGTCATCCAAGGTCTCATTATCTCCAAAATAAATTCCCTCGTCTACTCCCATTTTTTTCATTTATTTTAATCTATTCAAATGCACATACCCCAATCTTTTATTCCAAATCATCAAGTTACTTACACTGGCATAGTAAACTCCTGTCTTTCCATTACTCAAATTCAGCCTAAACATTCATTGGCTACCTTTTTTATTCAGTTGTGGAATGAAAAAGACATCGAAAAAAGTGACTATTGATGTCTTACCTTCAACTAAGACTTTCAAATCCACAAATCCCACTAAGCTAGTGGTTAGTACTCTCACATCCCCATACTCTATCTCTACATCCCCATACACTATCTCTACAGTAGGGATCTTTCTCATTTTAGTAAACATTTGTTTCTCTCTACACATATGCATAGAGGCACCTCAATCAATAATCTAACCTTCTTCGTGAGCTTCTTTCAATCCACCAAAGGCACACTTCTGCTTCCGTGGAATTTTCGGCTCGGCTTTTATCTTCAACTCCTCGTTGAGGAGGAGTTCTCTATCATCCTCATCGGAATCCTCTCCCGTGACTTGTATGGTCACAAATGCCTTCTTCTTTCCTCCAGTTGATCCACCGATCTGCCCCTCTTCAAGTCTCAACTCAGTCAGTCTAGTGCACTTTGCCATGTAATTTCATGGCTTCTTACAAAAGTGATAAAGCCCCTTTGGAGGCTTAGATCCCCATCCATTAGATTTGTTTCCTTTCCCTCTTCCACCAAAGTTTGCATAAGGTTTCTTGGAATCCTTATTCCTCCAATCAATTCCAGCAGCCAATGCTTGAACACTCTTGCCTCCTCTTCGAATCTATATTGTGTTTTCGCGAAATCAAACTCATCCCAACAACAGAATTCTAGATCCGTCGATTGTCAAGAAGATCTTGAACCCTGTTAAAGATGTTCTCATACTCATCCGACAGTTTTATGAGCAAAATATTCACCTTTTCTTTCTCAGTCTCAGGTTTTCCAACACACTCCAACTCCATAAACAATTCGGACAAATCATTAGAGAAGTCAAGCATCTTTCTTGCTTTGTAGGCATATGCTTGCAGCTTCAGATGAGCGAGTTGTTGTTGCTAAATTGTTCCACTCATGTTTATATTTACAATAGCCTCCCACAACTCGGTCGCCTTGTCCACATTTAGGTGTGGGGTAGCAATTGCTTGATTAAGGCGCCCAAGAATAAAATGAGTTACCACCGTGTTGTTGAAATCCCAAATTTCAATATCATTTGCCTATGATTTTGGAATAACTCCTACCGGCACAAATCCAGTAGCTATTGGTGTGAGCTTTTCCTTCTCCTTCTCTTTGCCTTTGTCCAACACGATGCTCTCTCTATCATCTTCTACCTCTTATGTATCCACAAATCCACTTGAGAATCTAGCTCCTCCAAACCCTAGTTGAATATCCAGATTCGCCGCACACGACCACTCAAGATGCCCTATAGACGCTTTTGAAAAAGTGCTCATTTCATCATGGTTTCCCAGTATATGAATCCCATTCAATTAAAAATGGGTACCCTAGAGGGTGGGCGCATAACTTGTAACTCTGTGACCTCCATTGACCCACAGAGTATCCACCTTATATGAAGCCTATAGGATAAAATTTGCCCTTTGACTTTCAGACCAAATAAAAGTTGTTGAAATAACTAGTTTTTCTGGAATTTTCTAGGTCTAAAATATTAGCGGAAACAGATAAGAAAAATGCAGGCAGCCTGCCTCCATCTCTTCTCTCTTGCCCCTATACTTGTTGTAGTCACTGAAGGAGAGAGAGAGTGATGGAGCCATGGCTGCCTCAGCTCCATAGGCAGGACTAAAGAGTGACTTAAGTCACTCTCAACAAAAGGTTGAGTCCGGCAAGACTCGAACCTCCGACCAGCAGAGCGCGGCGTAGCCGTTAGCTCTAACCAGTCTGTCGTAGATGTCCGTTAGGATATATAGGGTTTGATATTTATTTAAACTATTGTATGGTACTGAAACCGATTAACTAAACCATGAACGAAGGAACATGTAACTTGTTAAAGTTTAGTGCGGACGTTATTTCGCACAAAACAAATGAATCGGAAATTTGTTTCAACGGCCGACATTTAATGCCGAATTTAATCCGACAGCACACATCAACGCCGAGATCACAGAATGGTCACTTTGGCTTTTATGGACCTGGCACGACCTGGCGCCACGTGGAGGGATAACATTTGGTCGCAGGAATTCTGGCGAACATACGGACGAGTTGAAGGGCGACACGCGTCCACTCAGAGGCCTTGTCGTACACAGGCTGTACGGAAAAGACATCGGCCGTAGTACCTTTTTGTACTTTACAGTCATATGATTGGTTCGTACTTTAGTAGATAGGGGTTATGAGAGGGGTTTCGGACTTTGGAAAATCTGGTAGGTAGTCACCTCTCTCTAAGAGAGCTTTGTATAAAATTGGCATTTTAGGCGGCTCATAACTTATCGGTTGGTTGGCCGTTTTCAGTAATTCTTTTTGCTGCGGACTCAGGCTGCACAAAGATGTAGTCAAACTCTCAGTTTGCCTTCTTGGGAAGCAGTGGTTGTGGCTTGAAGTGGGTTAGTGAAAAACTATCTAGAGGCCACATGTATTCTGTAGTGCAATGGAGGACACATAATTTCAAAAGCCACCCGGTCGGATAAGTGTTCTGACCAAGTTCAGCCATGTAAAGGCCCGACTCCCCTAAGTTAGACGCAAAAAAAATCTATAAATTTGCTCCTCTGAGCAATAAGTTATGAGTGGCCAAAATAACCTATGTATACAAAAGGTCACCTGGAGAGAGGCGCCTCAAAAACACTAAATCCCTAAACCTCTACTGATAGAAATCTACTACTAAACCCTAAACCATTGAGAGGAATGTACAGTACAAGAAGGTAAAGTGGCGGGTGTACATTTTGTACAACCATTGTACGATATGGCCTTCTAGTTGACGCCTGTTAGCTTGGGAGCCATAGTTCCTCCTCCCGTCTTCTCTGGTGGCCAATGATATATTGCCACGTGGCATTGCATGACATTGTCCCCGATAGCCACCAAAAGTTCATTGCGGGTTGGCGGCTGAAATGAGGACCGTCCGATCGCGGAAATTTATTGGGTCAGATCTTCGTCCGTGAATTTCAACCAATTTACATGTACAACTTCGTTCGTTCGTTCCTTTAAATAAATTAACCGTCGCGATACTGTTTAAATACTTATCACGCCACATATATGTAACAATTCTTCTACGACTTGGTGGATAAGGCGAACGGCTACTAGACCGGTGGTCACTAAGTAGGACCAAGATCAAATCCTGGTCAAGTCACATATCTTTTTGTCAGAGGTCAGTCTGCTGTCTACCTCCTCAGCTGCCTGAAGGCAACCATGGCTGCCTAAGTCTCAGTGACTACAACAAGTATATAGACTTAGAGTGGCGGCTAAGGCAAGCAATTAAGAAATAAATTTCAACATACTGGAGGGATAATACTATAGAAGTTACGTCTTAAGAGTGAAATGCGTTTTAACTGAGGTAAGTTAAAAAAAAGAAGGGGGATGATGTAAAAATAATAAATGATCGAACTTGTTAACAAATGGGTTTTTAAAAGTTTTGAATTTAAAGTTATGGATTTAGTAGACGTCCGCAAAAGAATCGCACGATTTGGAGTTGTATTTTAAAAGTTATAGCGATTGGGGTATTTAGGCGACATCGGGAGGTCAAAATAACGAATGAGTGTTTGTCGTAGCGGGTTAAGGGTCAAATTAGTAGCATAAATTCAGCCGTACGTTTGATAAAGTACTAATGAAATATTTAGAGCGTTGTTCAATAACGCGGTCTCAGTAAACGTCAAAAAATCGTTTACTAAAGCGAACCTTCTATGTTGAATATCATGGGCATACTGACTTGGATGCGATCCACTCGCACTTTGAGTCCCACTCGTACCATTTGGAATATTTGTCCGTGGAGGAGCAGGTGGAGCACTAGGGCCAAGAGGAGCACTAGGGCCGGCTGGAGCTGAGCCATAGTAAGACATATTAGTAGAAGCAAACCCAAAGATGAATGCCTATCAGACTAGATTAATATGTTGTTTCAAAAACTTAGTTTTGTGCGTACTACACACTTTGTGCGCACGCGATGTTGCGTGCGTAGTTTGTTAAATGAATTTACTGTGGAGGTTCGAATGGATTTGCGGATTGGGGGAGTGAACATACAAATATATTGTTTTGGGACAAACGAAAAAGAAATTGAGTGGCGCGGAAAATACGAAATGCGAAAGAGAAATGGACGGCGGATCGCGAAGTGATCCGACGTTAGATAATCGACGAAGTTAAAATGGTACGTCACACGTAAAAAGCATAATGCGACAAGCGGAATTTATGGAGAGGTACGCAGTTTAGGTACGGACACGATTTCGATCGTACGGTTCGATTTCGGCAAGTTGGTCGTGGTACACGTGGAGGGCGAACGGCGTCCGCCGATATTTTTCAAGGAATCGCAATTTTGATGACGTGGTATCAAGTGAACCGTACGTATGTGATGTCGGTTCACTACGTGGTTTCGTCCACAAGTGACAAATCAAGTTGATATTCAGTACGCGGATTTTACAGAAGCGTCGATGTCAATATTTGGTTGAACATTGTTTTGTTTTTTTGTGAATCTATTATTAGTGTAGATTTACTCACTTTGACATTCCTTGATGTATTCGGGTATACCAGCATTAAAAGAGGTAGCTCGTAGATAGCGTATGGCTGGTATGCCTCCGTACATTCAGCAGTAAGCTCTTGTATATATATATAGGACTTAGTCATTTTAGGACTTAGGGAACTTTTCTGTACCAAAAAACTGTTTATGGTGTTTTTGGTAATTTTATCTGAGGATTACTCTCAGATCTGTTTGCATAATTATCTGAAATTCTGCATATGTGTTCCTCTTTATATTTTTAATATTGTCAAAGATTTGCAGGCATACTGTGTGCCTGGCCTGTGTTTTACTTCATTGTGAAGTTAGTCTGTTTTATCAAAGTTCTGGCAAACTGTTTTTCTACAACTTTGACTAGATGATGTGATCACTCTGTTTATTATAATTGTTTGAAACTTTGTGAGGTTATTCCATAGCCTAGGTAATATCTGTTACTGTAGTTTTAGCTTGTTTTGTTATTTCTGTAAAATTCTGTGTTGATTCAAAGTAGGCTGTTTTTGGGTAGTTTGTGGTGCTTCCGAGGGTGAATCCATGGCTAGAAATGGCTATGGACAACATAATACTGTAAGAAATGTAACTACAAATGAAAAAGGTCTTTCAACCAGACAAACATATACCACAAGCAAATAAAAGACAATAGAACACAACACACCTTAAATTGCACTTAGTGCTCTCATTTCCTTAACTCTGTAGAATGTACATTCTGTATCAAACTTATTATTCCTAATTGAACTAAATACTCAAAAGATCTAGAAAATATCCAAAAAGTATGTAGAAGGTTCACCTGAAAATCTACTGACAAAATTCTAAGTACTTGGACCAAAATTGTCTAGTAACAATATCTACACTCTCAAAATCCGAAGATATATTTCACGTCTACATTCATAGGCGGCCGTAAACACTAATTTACTCAAAGATAACTACTCGAGTAGACATTAAAAATCCACACTAAATATAGCTAATATTGAATAGTTGGTGGTCCAAAATATTCTAAGTCCTAGACTCTAATTTCTAAGACTTAATAAAGATTACTTTTCAATACTCCCCTTAAACTTTAGAAGACTTACTCACTTAAACCACATGCTTTTCTGCAGTACTCCAATTTGGGAGCTGGAAAGGATTTTTTCAACATGTCCGCAACCATTTTCTCATCAGGCAAATAACAATGTTTGACACCCCTTGCAAATACTTTCTCTCGTACCAAATGTAGTCGAATGTTCATATGCTTACTTTTAAAATGGTGACTAGGGTTTGTACCACAAAAATGGCTGCTTGATTGTCACACCATATTATATGTGTCCCGTGTTGTGTAAAACCCAATTCTTGAAGAAATGCCTTTATCCAAAGCAGCTCTTTCAAGGCTGCGATCGCAGCCATGTATTCAGCTTCAATAGTAGATTGAGCCGTGACTTTTTGAAGTTTACTACTCCAACTACAAGTTCCACTTCCAATCTAAATGTCATACCCAGTTATAGACATCCTACTACGCACATCACCATAGCTAGCATTACTCCAAGTATTAATGCCAACCTTGTCCCCACCCAAACTACGCCAAAGATTTAAAGTCCCAACAAGATATCTTAGGACCCTTTTTGCTGCCTCCCAGTCTCTCCTTCGTGGATTTTGCAGACTTTTGCTCAATACACCACAGCTGCAGCTATGTCGGGCCAAGTACAATTCATAAAGTAAATGAGACTTCCTACTAATTGTCTGTAGGGTACTTGAGACATAATTTTTTTTCTTCTGTCGTGACTTCCCCATCTATCAACACTCCAAATTTATGCTCTATTCCTTTAAGTTTTTGCCTGAATTCCATAGGAGTTGAACAATCTTTAGCATCAGCCAAGCCAAATTTTTCCAACATGTTTCTGCAATTCTGTGTCCCCCATTGGACTGCAAAATTCAGGAAGCCTGTAGATAGTTTTTGACTAACCCACTTTGAAGTAGAACTGGTGCTACCCTAGCAAGAAAATAGACAATCTGATTGCACCCCTGTGCAGTCTGGACTCCCTTGAGTCCCCAGCAAAAGGAATCATTGAAACGCCGAACTAGGCAATTACTTATGAAGTGGGAATTGCAGCTTGATTATCACAAAACACTTCATGTACTCCCTTCTTCATATAACCCAATTCTTGCAATAAAGACTTGACCCACATCAGCTCTTTCGCAGCAAAACAGGAGGCCATATAATCAGCCTCCATAGTGGATTGAGCAACCACCTTTTGTTGCTTGCTACTCCAACAACAAACACCTTCCCCCACATATAATACATACCCAGAAGTGCATCTTCTCATAGGTGCATCCCCATAACTGGCATCACTCGAAGTAGTGATGTGAATGTGCTCCCACCCCAAATGCAACCAGAAATCTTTGGTTCCCACCAAGTATCTCATGACGCTCTTGGCTGCCTCCCAGTCTCTCTTCCTAGGATCATTGAGACTCCTACTGAGGACTCCAACTGCTGCTGCCATGTCCGGTCTAGTACAATTCATAAAGTAAATCAAGCTTCCTACAACCTGTCTGTAAGGAATAGACTTCATAAACTGTCCCTCTTCCGGACTCATCTGATCATCTAGTATTATCACTCCTCCTTCTGCACTCCCATCACTTACTTTCTTCAAGTCCATGGGAGTGGTACAACTGTTTGCCTTATCTACCTGAAATTTCTCAAGCATATTTTCGATAGTTTCCTTCTTGTTGTCTTGAAAACTCAGTTTCGTGCGTACGCTACAATTCGTGCGTAATTGCTAATTGGATTTAATATGGAGGATTGAATTGATCCAGGATTGGGGGAGCGAACGTACGGATATAACTAAAGTGACGTAAGGGACTCTTTGAGTGGGGTGACAAAGAATTGACAAATGGACGGCGGATCGCGAAGCAATCCGATGTGGAATAAACGAAATGTTGAAATAGGCACCGCTGGTACGGCGCAGTTGCGACACAGACAGGACAACGCAGCTGCGTTATTTTGGATGAATATGCGCCGCCGGTACGGAGCAGCTGCGACGCAGACAAGTCAACGCAACTGCGGTTACCTTGATATGATCCGTACGGATAAAGCAGCTGACGCAGCTGCGGATAATATAAATAGTATAGATTGTGAGTAATGATATTTGCTTAGTGGTTACTTAGTGGGAGCTTGGTTTTTGACGTACAAAGATTGTGGAGATGTTTGTGTAAATATTATGTACAACATAGGTTTGTCTTTTTGCTAATTAGTTTATTAGTGTAGATTTGTGCAGTCTGACATACCTGGAACTATTCGGGTATGCTTACAATAGTTTAGGTAGATAGTAGATACCGTACGGCTGGTAAGCCTCCGTACATTCAGTAGTGAACTCTTTGAGTATAACTTGTAGGACTTATAATATTTTGAGTATCACAGTCAAGTTCATCAAAGCAATGGAAGCCTGTTTTCTGCATCTTTGACCTGTTGGTGTGATCACCCTGTTTGGTGTTTTCATGTGAAACTGTGTGAAGTTATTCTATGATATAAAATCTATATGCAGTTTCATTCTATTCTGTTAACTCTGTGAGATTCTGTGAGAAGTGAAAGTGGTTAGTTTGTAAAGTTGTCAGCTGTTTTTGGGAAACTCTGGAGCTTATATCTTCCAAATTCCTTTGTGGATTTGGCTGTAACTTTGGGAGTTTATAGTGTCTATAGTATACTGCCTATCGGTGCAGTTTAAGGTGACTTTGTTTATTGTGGAGGAATCTGTGCTGTCGCAAACACAACTGCTTGAAGGCTAGTCTGTGGTGCTTCCGAGAGTAATCCATAGCTGAAAAAGGCTATGGACAACAGGTTATGAGCCCACACCCATGGCTACCCACATTTAATGGATCAAAATATCACTACAGGAAGGATGCACTCGAGAGCTAATTCGAAATGATGGAGCTAATGGATGCTGTGGACGGTACCTTGGCAAAATCATCAAATGGATGGAAAAGGAAAAATCATGAGTGTCTAAGGGTTATCAAGAGCTTCCGAGAGTAATTCATAGCTGAAAAAGGCTATGGACAACAGGTTATGAGCCCACACCCATGGCTACCCATATTTAATGGATCAAAATATCACTACAAGAAGGATGCACTCGAGAGCTACTTCGAAATGATGGAGCTAATGGATGTTATGGACGGTACCTTGGCAAAATCATCAAATGGATGGAAAAGGAAAAATCATGAGTGTCTAAGGGTTATCAAGAACTCCTTGACTGAGGATTTGGTAATGTCATACCTAAGTTTTAAAAGGGCGTCTGAATTATGGAAGTGCTTAGAATGTATGTATGCAAAGACATCTTTATATCATTGGCTTAGCAGTGTTACCAAAATAGTTGAACACAAGTATGTAAGAGGTAGTATGGAGAAACACTGTATTGACTTACAAGTATTATTTGCAGAAAATAATTTGGCAGGAGGAAAATTCACAGATGCTCCAACAAGCTATATTGTTAATGAGAAGTCTACCTAAAGAATATAACAGTGCATTAGATCGATTTACTTTAATTGCTAAAAGGGATTGGAGCTTCACTGCAGCAAGACGTGTTGTTTTAGATGAAGAGGCTAATAGAAAGGTTTTATCAAGAAAAATGAATATAAAGGAATCTAAGTCTCAGTTTCAGAAAATTAAAAAGAATAGCGAGTTCGGAGATCGGCCAAAGAATTGTTTTTATTGTAATGATTTGGGACATACCTTCAGGGAATGTCCGTCATATAAAAGTGCATGTGTTACGGGGAATTTCAGAGATTGATGGGACAACAACCTAGTTCGACCCTCAACAAGAAGAGAATCAAGTGCCTTCGTGAATGAGAGACAAGACTCGACCAATGACAACAGGTATAAACCGTGTGTTGAGGAATTTATTTACTTACCGACCTTCTATGTTGTTCGGAATGAGGTGAAAGAGGTGACAGAAAAGGATTCGATTGCTTTCAATATTTCTTATGACATATTGGTGAGTGACACAAACTTACTAAAGGAAGAGGCAACTAGAATAGGAGGAGTTGAAGGATTTAAAGAGCAACCAGAAGTGGAAGTGGAAGGAACTAAAAATAGTGTGGTCATCGAAGATAGTGTGGAGAAAGAAGAGAGTGAAAAAGATTCGGTTGTTGTGACTCTTTCTTGTGATAGATTCGTGTGTGTAAATGTCTTACGAGGGGACGAGATGCTTGAAGAAAAAATAGTTAGAGAAGGAAACTTCAAAGTGGCAGCATAATATTCCTTAGATATGGAGAAAACAGAACTAGAAACAAAACTTAGAGTAAGGGAGGAAGATGATGAGAGAGAAAATGGTGAATTCACGCAAGATGGGGAATTTACATCGGAGGTGGAAAATAATGTGGTTTTAAAAGTTAATGAATTCAGCGAAGGATCAAGAGAGATTGTTAAGAAAATGAGGTTAAGAAAAGAAGGTCATAAAATTAGAGAAATTTGGATATTAAAAAAGAATATTAGGAAGGAGAAAAAGCAACTAAATGAAAGGGGGATCAGACTGAATATATTGAGAATGCGTACGCTTAAGGGAAGTGGAAGATCTATGGAGAAAGACCAAAAATAAGTGAGAAAAACCACACTTTATAGAGGTAATGGGAAGGCAAACTGTGGAAACACTACAAAGTCCAAAATTAGATTAGGAAGACATAAGAAAATAGAGAGAAGATGCAATATTCAAAGGATCGAGGGCAGAAGAAAACATTCTCAGAAAGTGATTAAGAAAAGAGAGCGGGAGAAACGAATTTCTGAAGGACATTTTTGGAGAACGTGAATTTAGAGAAATCTTAATTTTGGAAAAACTTATATTACAAGCATGTCTTATAAAGACAAGCTCCTTTTGATATTTAATATTTTTGGTAGGATTTTAGATTTGGTATTATTCCTTGTTGAGTTAGTTGAAAAGACAAAAAAAAAACAAAAGATGTTATTTATGTATTTTTTGTAAACAAAGGAGGTAGCAGAAGCAATGGGTTGTTCAGATAAGAAAATTTTGGGAGACATGGCAAAACGCAGCGAAAGTATTGGTGAATCATCGGAAGCAGTTCACGTCCCGATGCAGCAACGCAACATAGCAGCGCAGCGGAAGGCGTGGAAGTATCTAACGGGGGAGAATGTGCAGCAATTGTTTGATATATTTTCGGCAAATGTGTGATGATAGATTTTCGGCAAATTTGATAACATGGCCAGGTGACGAATACTATTGGAAATTCGGATTTTCTAGAGTGGTGTTATATCGTTAGTGAAAGTGACAGTTTTGCATTTATGAGCTGTTACAGGACAAATTTTGCAAGGTGGTGGTTTTCAGCAAGGCGAATGGAAAATGGCGACGTCAGCAAAACAGTGGTGATGTATTATTTTGGCTGAAATTTTTGAATTATTAGTAGTGGAGGTTGATAGAGAATTTTTAATCTCTAAATATTTTTACATTCCTCAGTTTGTCTGTATCTCCATTAGAATATAAATATCCGCATGGCATACTGAGTCTAAAGCTTTGGGGGAGTGTTGAAATTGAAAGCTTTAGTTCTCAATAGATGAGGCTATGAGGAGGAAATTAAGGGATTTATGTTATTTTATATATGTTTGATATGCACTGTTTATGCATTTGTCCTAGGGTTTGCTTATGTTGATTATTCCATCAAACCTTAGATGTTGTCCTAAGGTCTGTTTATGTTGATTTTTCCATCAAACCTTAGTTGATGTATGTTAAATGGAGGATGCATTTCAAATGATTGTTCGTCGACCTAGTTTTGCTTAGCTTCTTGCATGATAGTTTGGGTCGCTTCTGCGGTCTATTTTAGACCAAAGAACAACAGCTATAGCGCTGCGGTGCGGTAACATCGCCGCTGCGTTTCTTTGTCGCGTCCCCAATATTATTGCGATGGTTGCGACACTGCGATTTGTTCCTTTATTGCGGCCGCTGCGATTGCCCCTCTGGTGAAACCGGCTTTCCGGCTTTCCTCACTCTGCTGAAACCGGCGCAGCAATTATGGGGAATGCATATCCTCTTCGTCCACCCAAGAGTCATCGTCAGCACCGTAGCCCTTCCAGCGCACCAAATATTCGCTGGAGTTGGAATTCCGAGAGCGGCGCGACTGAAGGATCTCTTCCACCTCATACTCGTCCGAGGTACCCCAAACGGGTGGTAAAGGAGTATTTCGTCGTCGATTAGGAAACATCGAATCAGGGTCGCGGAATGGTCTAAGGAGGGAAACATGGAAGACATTATGGATATGCCAGTCCTTCGTAATACCCAACTTATAAGCCACTTCGCCCACACGGGAGAGAACTGTGAATGGCCGCGTGAATTTCGGTGCCAACTTGTTACAGAGGGCACCCGGCAAGGAGAGGTTTGCCATATTAAGGCGAACCTTTCCCCCCACGCGAAAGACGGCGTCCTTCCGGTGAGCGTCGGCCTGCGACTTTTGGCGATCCTTTGCTAACTAGAGCGCCTTGGCCGCCTTTTCAAGGTTTCCTTGCAGCGTTTTCGCAAAATCCCTAGCTGTTGGTGTTTGGCAGTCGGCTACCAATAAGTTTTGAGGAAAAGTGGGATGTTGTCTATTTAGAGAGAATGGCGTAGCATTCGTAGACGAGTGCACCGCACTGTTGTACGCCACCTCAATCGCTGTTAAATGGTCCACCCAATCCGTTTGGTGCACCGAGACATAAGCCCGCAACGCTTCCTCTAGAGTTCGATTCACCCTTTCATTCTGACCATCAGTTTGAGTTGTGGAGTTGGCCAACTGCGTGCCACACAGCGCAAATAGATTTCGCCAAAAGTGGCTCACGAATTTGCGATCACGGTCGCTGACGATCCTCTTCGGAAGTCCGTGATGGCGGAATATCTCCCAAAAGAATAAGTCCGCGATATCTCGTGTTGTGGCTGTGGTGGATGTGGGTAGGAAATGGGCCATTTTCGTCAAATAATCCAGGACAACGAAGATTGAGTCATAGCCCTCCTTATTCTATCTTCGAAAAATATTTAGCACCTCGAAGTCGATCTAATAATTCGTCTATCGTCGGTAATGGGTACGCATTCTTCACCGTTATTATGTTTAGTGCTCGGTAGTCTATACACATACGGAAACCTCCATCTTTCTTGTTTTGTCGAGCGTGCCCGAGAATCCCAAAGAAAGGGCCCACAGCCCGGGGTAGTTGTCCTCGGATTCCTGCAAAGAACCCCTCCCCCCCAAATGCGAAAGGCTTCCCAGAATAATGATCATGCCCACTGCTGACCCCCCATCCTTCCCATAGATATGCATGCAAAGATAGGAGAAACACCGGAACCGGGAGTAAGAGTAATTGCATAGGGAGGCGAAAAGATCTCCCCTCCCCCTTCCTTTCCCATTAGGCCAGGAAAAGGGATTTGGGTTCTCGGTAATCGGGTCGGTCCTCCAATTTTGTACTTATCCACGGGAAGTCTATAGCATTTGTTCCCTCAAAACCCACTGTTTCGATACAAGGAGGTAGCCGTTTTACTCCGGGGAGTCCACGCCAAAGCAAAAAGAAACTACAAGCGAATACACAAATGCACTACCACGTTGACATATAGAAATAAATAGGGATGGCTGTTTCAGATTTAACAATATCACCTTGACCACAGAAATAAAATATAAGATGGAAGATATAAAAGATGGCGAAGCAAGCTTAACATACCCTCGGCAATTTACGATGACAAAGAGACAAGGGCGAACTCTCTCCCGATGGTAGTGTAAACAGGTATGGTACTCCTTCAACCCCCGGTGTCCGCAGTTCGGAACCGACCAGACTCTTCTCAGTTTCAAGCAGCGAAAAATCCAAAAATCACCCAAAGGGACAATAGTGCCAACTACCCGCCCGAACTATGATTCCCACAATGGACAGATCCAAAACAAAGATGGTAATAGAGTAAAACAAAACAAAGATCCTTCCAAAAGAAAGTTTGTTGTCTTTTCTGGGGGTTTTTTCTGGGGCAAATTTGGGGTCTGAGTTCACCCGGCATTTTCTGCAATGCGGAAGTGGTGATAAGGTTTGGAAGTGCTCCGGTGTCGACCGCAACGTCTTAGTACCCGCCGTACCCATTAAGTTTGAAGTTGCCAGTCCGGTTCAGAATGAGCGCTACTGACAAGGTTTTGTAGTCCCTATCCACCATAGGGGTTTTAGGCTCTGCGGACAAATATGCCTTCGGGGGTGGTGTTGGCCGGTAGACTTTGTCCTTGCCAGAATGAATTTCTTCTCCCAAGGCCTGAATGAGGGTATCTTCGGGCAGATTATGGGAGGAAGCGAGAGTCTTAACATGAGTCAAGGCATAGGGCATGAGGTGCCGGACTAGCATGAGAGCAGGCTTTGAGGAAGGGAGTGGGGCTCCCGGGGATGAAGCCGGCGAATCTGGCTCCCGATCCTTTTTGTTCTCCTCTTTGTAATCACTCTCAGAGCCAGAATCGGGCATTGGTGGAGTTTTGGGTGCCTCCTCGTCCGGACGTTCTGCCATGAACCGCTCGAACCAATCTTGGTTGCTCTGTTTGTCTTCTTCCAATGATTTCTTCTCCTGCTGTAGTTTCTCGCTCTTGTAATTTTCGAAACCGGGAGGCAATTTAGGCTTAGGAGGAGGAGGAGGAGGTTGGATAGGCTTAATCCCAAGACTTGTGTCACTGTTCAACACTACTGCCTGGGGCGTGAAAGATAAAGGCCCGGTGGCCTTCCGGTTGTGGTCCTTCTGGCTCATTTTCTGCCTGTCCCTCCTCTGATCAGAGGTTGAAGAGCGGAGTTGTCTACGACTATCTCCCACTCCCACATTCCACGCTCCGTGAAGTAAACTGCTAGCATGGTGGGCATTTGGAGGTTCCAAATCCCAACCCATCATATCATCTTTGTTAGCACCCGGTGTGCTTTGAACCTGAAGCTCCGCTAGCTTTTGTAGTAACTCTTGTTTCTGTCTTTGGAGTCGTTGCGCTGCCGTAAGAGGAGCAGGCTGGTAAGTCGACCCCAAACGAAGGGCAGCCAATTCTGCAGCCATGGCAGCCATCTGCTGACTCTGCTGTTGGATTATTATCTCCGGTGTAAGTCTTGCGGAAGCAGTCGTTAATGGTTCTGGCGTCACTGGTGTAGGCAGCCCTGGGCGCTCCCAAGGATGAAGGAGTTGTAGGGGAAGAGGGTTAACGGCAGTCTCTCCTCCTCCCGTGAACAGAGCGAATTGCATCATTTCCTTTGGTATCCCGTTCTTCCAGAAACATTGTCCCTCCTTGTGCCCCATAAAACCACAGGCCACGCATTTGTTACCCTCAGTGGTATACTTGCTCCGAATCTCGTTGGAGATCTGAGCATCGTCAAACTTAGGCAATTTGATTTGCCGCAGTTGGGACTGGGACATTTTCGAAGTTTCGCTCCGGAGAGTGGATCGGTAATTGTTCTTTGTGACCGGTGTCCTCTCCCCCCCCCCTGCTTTGAGCCTTTCTTCATACTGCTTCTGGCTCCTTTCAGAACGCTCTACATCCCATTCTTTCAACTTAAGGGCTAGCTTCGGTTTGAGTTTCCTGCTGCAGCGTTTCCATCCATGTCCAGGTTGTTGACAATTTAGGCAATTGTACAGAATTACCCGATCGTCGGTCCCCATTGCCGGTTCTGGCCCGCTGTCCACAGTTTGCTTCCCTTTAAGCTTCCGCAAAGGTTGGAGTTCCGCTTGTTCTTCCCCACTTAAGGAAGTTTCCCCGGCGAATCCTGCAAAATTTGCTCTTGCCTTGCCGGTCACGGCTTTTTCCCTCGCCTCACTGTGAACGAAGTGGTCGTATAACTTCATGGCCACCAGGGATATGTCCTTGGCCGAGGGATTTATGTCCTGGATGGCTTGTCCTACAATCCAGTTATCCAAGGCAGTCTGCCCTGTCTGTGCGAAGGAATTACGGACAGCAATGAAATACTTCGTAGCCATCGCAGGAAGATCAATGGTTGACAGCTTAGTTTTCTGGCACAGGCAGGATAGACGGTAGAAGAGAGTCTGGGGTGTCTCGCTCTTTAAGCATCGGAATTCCGTGAATTCCTTGATGGCCGATTCGTTCCTTTAAGTGTGGAGGAGTCGCCAGATATTCAGAAGGGTGGTGCAAGGAGTAGGATTTGCCACCATGCGTGTTGCTGCCCGAGCTGCCTGAATAGCTTGCAGCTGGTTAACATAGGCCCTTCCTTGGGCCTGCACCTTCATATCATCGGTGAATGTGGCTGTCACAGGGGTGGCCGCCGCTGCCGCCAAGTCAACCTCAGCTTGTAAAACGGCCGCATCAAGAGTATGATCGGAGATCTTGATGCTAGGGGCCATCAAAAGAGGTTGAAGCTCCTTATAGTCTGCCAACGCCCCTCCAGAGAGGTAGTTGACCATCATGGGAAAGAGAGTCGTCTCGAAGTCATCCGCCATTGCTCCTCCCCTGTACTTATTGATTTCCGATTGGGTGAAAGATTTCCACAACAACTCGAAATCTGAGAAAGCGATCCCCGAACTGTCCCCTGTAAATATTCGAATATCCCCCATTTCTTTCTCTTCTTCCGCTGATTTGGTGAACTGAGAAAAGGAGAGGCCGGTGGGACTAACGAACTGTGCCGGCGAAGTAACCCCTTTGTCCTCTTCTTCGGGACCAGAACCGCCTTCTCATCCAATAGGAGATGCTGCTCTGCGAGGCGCGGATACTCCTCCCGCAGAGGAAGTACCAACCCCTGAAAGAATGGCTGGAGGAAGGGTATTCCTCACGGGGAGAATTCCTGGCCCCCGGTGAGCAGAGGGTGTCTGCGTCTGAAGACTTGTTTCTCCTGATGTAGTGGAAGGAAGAGCCCACCCCCCTTCGTTTACTCCTCTATATCCACGGGAATACCTTTCGTCCTGAAGAACTGTCTCCTCTGAAGGGATGTGGATCCGAGGTCTGTTCAAAGGTTGATCTCCGTGCAAAGATGGAGAAGAAGACGACGAAGGCCAGTTCTGAGGAGAAGGAGTTCGTCTCCGGAAAGGAATCAGTTTCCGGGGCCGTCTTCGAGAGGTTTTAGGAGGAGTTCCGGAACTAGAGGATGGGGAATGCCTGTGAGGAGGAGAGTAGACGTCTGGCTTGTAGGGTAAATTCAGCGGACGTGGGGACCCACGGTCGGCTCCAGTAAGGGAAACGGAAGGAGATGGAGAGGAGATGGGATTGTCCCGGGGTTCTGCTGCCAGAGCCTGGGAGTGGGAGGTAGGAGGATGAGGAGGGTACGGTAACAACGTCGGAGATGCCGCAATGGGTTATTCGCAGCCAAGTCCGCAAACGCGCGAGTGTTCGGATGCCGTTCACAGACTAGATGGCGGTGGGCTCAGGTCACGGTCACCTTCACGAGGCTTTCCGCGTCCGGTTCTAAGATATATTCGGGTCTTTTTGGAGACAGAAAGGGAAACAACTTCTCACCGTTCCGTAGGTGAACCTGCGGAAGGATCATTGACACAAATCAGCCACAACTGATTGTGTTGTACAGACAAAGCGAACACATTCTTCTCTTTGGGGCGCTGCCTACACGCATCCTGTCTGAAAATAGGCTCCGGCCCCTCTCTAAGCCGAAGGTTTGCGCCTCGACCATGATGTCGCTAGCGGCGTCCGAAGTCTTTGGCGCGTCTTGCCTCCCCCTAAAATCGGGGTTAAAAGCTTGGTGTGGGGGTTACCTCTCCAATACACACATGTTTGTGGGTTTCAAAGCTTTATCCTCAATAGATAAGGCTGTGAGGGGAGGTTTACTACTTATAATATTTTTGGGTCCTTGAAGTTGTAACACTTACCTTGTATAGTGTGATAGTGGATTAGTAACTCTGCAGTGTAGTGTACCGTCACATAGACACGCGTCAGTATGAGGGACAATTCACAAAAAGCGAAATGGCCTTGGACACATGTAACATATCGAACAAAGTCAAACCGGCGCATCGGACGGACGAAAAGGAAAAACGGACATCTGGGAAAACAAGGGTGAAGAACAAATACAGGACGTCGATTTGAACAGAACTAACGGATACGATTTCAGTGTGGAACACAGGTGACAAGGTGCTCCGTAAGCACCCCAAATATTTGTACAGGATTAACCACAACCGGTTGGACTTATTAACTACTGCTGACTAAGAAGCAACATTATGTGTACGGCACGAAATTAAGAAAACCTGAACAAACGGTTTTTGGAGTCTAGTTAATTAAAATTTAGTATGTCACTGTTTGATTTAGGATAGTGGCAAACGGGATTCTTTGGAAGTACATTAGGTACTCTATCGTACTACAGTACACTACGACTATTCAGATACCACAATCTGATTGGTCAAGTAGATAGACACTCAGTGTATAAAGCTTAGGACTTAGAAATATTTTGACAACCAGTTTTGAGATAATGCAAATCTGAATGCAGTTTTTGGGAAACTTGCAGATGTCATATCTTATGGTTTACTTGTTCAATTGTGTTGTACTTTTGGGAATTAACAGTGTGTATGCTGGTCATATTGTATGCTCAATTTGGTGTGATTTGTACTTATGAATCAGGTTTTATAGTGAGTGAAACATCAGTGTTTGATTGGATTATTGGTTAGCTTCTGTTTAAGTTATGTCTACTTCTACTACTACTGCTGCAGCTCCATCTGTACCAGTGGTCATAAAACAACAGGTTATGGGCTTGTCTCTAAGAATACCAGTCTTTAATGGGCAAAAATATGCTTACTGGGCAGATATGGTTGAGTCATATTTTGAAACTGCATGTTTGTTGGAGGTGATAGATGGATCTCTTGATGAGGCTGATCCATCATGGGCAAAGAAAAACTCATCAGCTCGAAACGCTCTGAAGCTTTGTCTTTCGGAAAACATGGTTATGTCTCGAATGAAAATGAAAAAGGTGAAAGATATTTGGACTTCCCTCAAAGCGTCTTATGAGAAGGCGAATGTTCAGGAGGAACTTTTGTTGGCAGGAAAAATCTGGGATTACAAATACTCGCGGGGAACGATGTCGAAATATACTAATAATTTTCAAACTCTTATTGATTCTCATTCGTGTGATGGTGGCTCTTTCCCAAAGTTTCACCAGGCTGCTTTAATCATTAGAGGTCTTCCTAGCAGTATGAAAGATGCATATGCTGAATTGAAAAAGCATGATAAAGCTGACTGGACACTTCAGTTAGCTATCAATATTATTTTGGAAGAAGAATCTACTTCAAAGATGCTTAATGGAGAAAAGCAAGTAGAAGCTTTTAACACATATTTTGAAAAAAAAGGACAGTTCAATCAGTCAAAGAATCAGTGTAATCAGCTCAGAAACCAGGGTCTTAAGAATCCAGGACAATTTAATCAGTTTAATCAAGGGCAAAATAGGCAGTCTTTTACTACATGCTTTTATTGTTCACAGAAAAATCATGGATATAGGTATGTCATAAGCTCAAAAAGGCAAATGAAATTGGTTTATATAGGCCAAGGTGGCAGCAGAGTCAGTTTAATTAGGGCTTTTCTGGTAATCGTTTACAAAACAACTCATTGTTTTCTTCGTCTGTAACTCAGGAAGATGAGTCATCTGGTTTCGATGAGCAGGACACATTGGAGTTATTTGCAATGGCGGCGGCGATGGAAGGATCCAAGGACGCCGGGTGGATCATGGACACATGAGCATCGGCTCACATGTGTTGGAATAAGGACGCTTTTACTACTCTACAGACTACACCTGCAAGGAATAAATATCATGCTTGTGGCATGAGTGTCCATACTTCTGCTCATGGAGATGTTTCATTACTGCTAGATGTAGAAGGGAATTCGGTTGAAAAAAAAAGAATCTGTTTTCTACGTCTCTAGTTGAAAGCAAAGGCTTTGAGGTGACCCTTAAAGGGGGTAGACAGGTTGTCAACGAACTAGAAAAAGTAGCAGTCACAGGAACAAGAGATAAAAGCAAAATGTATCGCATGGATATGGCAGATTCTAAGGAAAATGATGTTATCTACTCGATTGTGATATCTGAGAATGAGTTATGGCATAAAAGGCTAGGTCATGTTAATTATGACAGCTTGAAAAACATGGTGAAATCTGGCAAAATAGAAGGTGTTTCATTAACAGATCAGCCAGTTAAAACATGTGAAGGCTGCTCTTTGGGAAAAATTCACATGCTGCCTTTTCTAGAAGAATCCGAGCACAGGTCAACGCAAGTCTTGCAACTCATTCATTCTGATGTGTTGGGACTGGCTCAGGTACCATCTACTTGGGGGGTTCGCTGCATGCTAATTTTTACCAATGACTTTTCACGGTTCACTAGGGTGTACTTCATGAAAGAGAAAAGTGAGGTTTTTTCACACTTCAAACACTACAAAGCTTAGGCGGAGAAGCTACATGGTGTTCCAATTCTGGAACTCAGATCAGATAATAGAGGCAAATACATGTCCAATGAGTTTAAGCAGTTCCTTTTGGATGAAGGCATCGGTCGCCAGTTGACTGTTCCATACACACCTCAACAAAATGGTGTTTCAGAGAGGTTAAATAGAACGGTTACAGAGTGTGCTATATCTATGCTTGCTGATAAGAGTATAGATATGAAATTCTGGGCTGAGGCCCTAAATTGTGCAGTTTATATCAAAAATAGACTCAGATCAAGATCGGTTAGCACAACACCTTTTGAATTATGGACAGGCATAAAACCACAGGTTAGTCATTTTAGAGTGTTTGGCAGTAAATGCTTTATCTTAAATATTTCTCAGTCTACATGGAAAATGGAACCAGAAGGGTTACCGGAAATTATAATGGGGTATGATGAATATTCGAAAAGATATAGGATATATGTTATAGAAAAGGACAAGGTTGTACTATCAAAAAATGTTATTGTAAATGATGAAGGAGATTCAACAGATTTATTTACAATGACTAACAAACAAGCTGTAGAGAAATCTTAGGAATATGTCATTTTTGATACAATAAAAACCACTTACTTTCCAGTGGTTCAGCAACCTATTGCAGAGCGAGTTTCTTCTGAGCAACAGGATCATGTACAGCCTCAGCATGAGCCAGCTGAGGGGCTTCAGGAGCAAACACGACAGTTTACAAGACAGACAAGGAACGCAAGAAATCCGTCAGTCTCCGCCTCAAAATTTCAGGGGGGGAGGAGATCTAGCAGCCGTCTGCAATCAGGTTCCCACTTTGCATTTTCTTCAACTTCAGGAGAATCTTTGACCATCTGGGAGGCCTTCTCATCAACCGAAAGAACTCACTGGATTGAGGCAGCAAATGACGAGATGAAATCAATAATGGAAGCTCAAACATGGGAGTTAGTTGATCTTCCTCCGGACCGGAAAGCTATTGGTAGCAAATAGGTGTTCAAATTTAAGTTAAATCCGGATCGAACAATCGAGAGATAGAAAGACAGACTTGTGGCAAAAGGCTACAATTAGAAGGAGGGAATTGATTTTGAGGAAACCTTCTCTCCGGTGGTAAGGTTTCCAACTGTCACAATTCTGTTGAGTCTAACTGCAGTTGAAAATATGGAAGTTCATCAAATGAATGTTAAAACATTTTTTTTTTATGGAGAGCTTGAAGAAACTATCTATATGAATCAACCAGAGATGTATAAAGAGAGAGGAAAGGAAAAACTAGTTTGCAAACTGCAGATATCTTTGTATGGGCTGAAACAAGCCCTTAGACAATGGAACTTGAAGTTGGATGAGTTCCTAACTGGACTAGGTTTTAAAAGATTAAGTTCAGATCACTGTGTGTATGTTCTACAAGGAAATGATGGGATACTCTATATTGTTGTACATGTAGATGATCTGCTGCTTATCAGCAAATCTATGGATGAAATAAATAGTATTAAATGAGCCTTAAAATTCAGATTTGAGATGAAGGATCTTGGTGAAGCCAAATATATATTAGGGATACAAGTAGAGAGAGATAGAAATAAGAGATAGATAATGTTAACTCAAAAGGAAGCCATAGGATTCATGCTTGAAAAATTTGGAATGAAGGAAGTAAAAGGGTGTGTAACTCCTATGGAATTCCGGCAAAAATTAGAGGAAAGTAACTCTGATTCAGGAATTCTAGTTAGTGAGAGCATAGAGTTAGGGGAGGAGGACTTTATGGCATTAGAACCATACAGGCAGGTAGTCGATAGCCTCATATATTTTATGAACTGCACGAGGCCTAACATTACAGCTGCAGTTGGCTCTTTAAGTAGAAGTCTGCAGAATTCGAAAACGGCTGATTGGGAGGCTGCAAAAATAGTTCTGAGATACCTTGCAGGAACTCAAAACCTCAAGCTTTTTCTTGGAGGAGGAGAAGTCAAACTGCAAACTTGAAGCGATGCCAGTTATGGTGACATGCGTAGCAGAAAATCTACTACAGGTTTTGTTTTGCAGATTGGAAATGGAACTTGCTACTGGAGCAACAAACATCAAAAGGTCACAGCTCAGTAAACAATGGAATCGGAATATATGGCAGCAAGCTCTGCCCTCAAGGAACTCTTATGGGTAAAGGCACTTTTACAAGAATTGAGATATATGCAAACTGGTCCACAGATCATCTGGTGTGACAACCAGGCAGCAATTGCAATAGCCTCCAAACCCAGCCACCACTTTAAAAGTAAGCACATGGATGTCAGAATTCATTTTGTCAGAGAAAAGGTGCTTGCTAGAGTCATAAAAGTATGCAATTTGCCTAATGAAAACATGGTTGCAGACATGCTAACCAAAGCTCTCCCTGCACCTAAATTACAATTCTGTAGACAGGCTATTTGTTTGGGTGAATAGCTGAGTCTAAACCTTTAGGGGAGTGTTGGTTTCAAAGCTTTATCCTTAGTAGATAATGATGTGAGGGGAGGTTTACTACTTTAAATATTTTTGGGTTCTTGAAGTACTAATACTTACCTTGTATAGTGTGACAGTGGATTAGTAACTCTGGAGTGTAGTGTACGGTCACATAGACACGCGTCAGTATGAGGGACAATTGAGAAAAAGCGGAATGGCCGTAGACACATGTAACATATTGAACAAAGTCAAACCGGCGCATCGGACGGACAAAAAAGAAAACCGGACATCTGGGAAAACAAGGGTGAAGAACAAATACAGGACGTCGATTTGAACAGAACTAACG